>ML830491.1:0-50986 GCA_009831015.1 Picea engelmannii | reverse complement strand
GCAAATATGATGACAGGGTTGATGAAGGTATCTTCTTGGGTTATGCTACAAACAGTAAAGGGTACATATGTTACAATAAGAGACTGCATAAACTGGTTGATTGTATAGACATAAAAGTTGATGAAGAAATTCCGGTCAGAAATATAAGTAGTGTTGAACCAAGCACATAAGATATAGTTGAAGATGAAGATGAATAGGTCCAAGGATCAGAAAGGGAGGAATATGAATCAGATGAAGATACGAACACCCAGGCTGACACAAATCAGCAAAAAGAAGCAAAATTACCTCTCATAATTGTTAGAAAGAATTATCCTAAAAATAAGATAATTGGAGATATAAATAAAGGAGTTCAGACAAGAAGAAAATTGATTAAAGACTCAGAACAATCTCATGTTTCTTTTTTATCTATGATTGAACCTAAAAATTTTGATGAAGCCAACCAAAATGATGATCGGATTAGAGCAATGAATGAAGAGCTTGATCAGATTGAGAAGAACAATACTTGGGAGCTTGTCCCTAGACCCGAAGATAAGAATGTAATAGGTTCCAAATGGGTGTTCAAAAATAAAATGAATGAAAAAGGACAAGTTGTTAGAAATAAAGCCATATTGGTATGTAAAGGGTATGCACAAGTTGAAGGTCAGGACTATGATGAAAATTTTACACTAGTAGCAAGATTGGAGGCCATCAAAATGTTTCTTGCTTATTCATGTCATAAGAACTTTAAAGTTTATCAGATGGATGTTAAGTCAACATTTCTTAATGGAGATCTAGAGGAAGAAGTATATATGGAGCAACCTGAAGGATTCTCATTGACAGATAATCTGAATTATGTTTGCAAGCTAAAGAAGGCCTTATATGGACTGAAACAAGCACCACGAGCTTGGTACTATAGACTGGACAAATTTTTACAAGACAAAGGGTTCAAGAAAGGTATTGTTGATAGAAATCTCTACATTAAGTCCGAAGGTGATAATTTACTAGTTGTTTTGGTTTATGTAGATGATATTATTTTTTGCTGTACTAATGAATCATCTGTCCAATGGTTTGCTAACTCTATGCAAACAAAATTTGAGATGTCCATGATAGGAGAACTATCATATTTTCTTGGTTTACAAGTAAATTAGAGTTCTGCAGGAATATTTATCTCTCAAGAAAAATATTTGAAAGAGATGTTGAAGAAATTTCATATAGAGGATCCTCTCCTGTTAGCACACCTATGGTGGTTGGTTGCAAGCTCAGTAAAGATGATATTTCACCAGATGTTGATCAAAGGACATATCGCTCTATGAAAGGCAGTCTTCTGTACATCACAGCATCCCATACTGATATAATGCAAGCTGTTGGAATGGTAGGTCATTATCAGTCTGCTCCAAAACAAAGTCACTTGGTAGCTATCAAAAGGATATTCAAATACTTGAAGGGAACAATGACTTATGGTCTGTGGTATCCCAGAAATCAGAATTTTCAGTTAACTGCTTATTCAGATGTAGATTGGGAAAACTGTGTTTATGAGAGAAAAAACACCAGTGGAGGAGCATTCTTCCTGGGCGACTCATTAGTAGCATGGCTTAGTAAAAAACAAGGATCCATTTCCTTATCAACTACAGAAGCAAATTATATTGCTGCTGCTACTTGCTGCACTCAGATTTAATGGATGATACAAACTCTTGCAGATTTGAAGGTAACTTACACTGATCCCATTCCACTTCACTGTGATAACACCAATGCCATTAGTCTCTCTAAGAATCCTGTTCTTCATTCCAAGACTAAGCATATCCCAATAAAATACCATTTTCTCAGAGAACAAGTTACAAACATAATTGTTCAGGTGAATTATATTCCTTCCACAGAACAGATAGCTGATATCTTTACTAAGCCGTTAGTAGCGACCCCATTTGGATATCTTCGTCAAAAATTGGGGGTTATAAATTCTTTTGTCTAATCTGTTCACCTGGTCAGGGGGAGTATTTATTGAATGTCTGTTGTATTTCTAAGCTACTCATAGTTGACAGGAGGAGTATGTACTGCAACAGCTCAGGGGGAGCGTGTTTTTTCTTCGACATTGATGTCAAAGGGGGAGAAGGTGTGGTAATTTCAAAGATGCTACAGTGGTATACTTGGATGTTCTTCAAGGGGTTGCCATCAATGCCAAAGGGGGATATTGTTGGCATGTTTTCAGATAGAGGCAAAGTATGCGTGTTTGTCATTGATGGCAAAGATCACGACCAACAACACAACGATGATCGCTTGGCAAGATCAGTGGAAAAGATCACGACCAACAAGACAACGATGATCGCATGGAAAGATCAAAAGCTAAACTCCATTTCGGGAAATCAAAGGTTTTAGATACCGAGAGTTGGAGGAGTTAGCTAAACTCCATTTCGGGAAATCAAAGGTTTCAGATACCGAGAGTTGAAGGAGTAAGCTAAACTCCATTTTGAGAAATAAAAGGTTTCGGATGCCGAGAGTTGGAGGAGTCAAGAGTTGAGACTCTTCATCACAGGAGTCCCGAAGTTGTGAAATGCGAAACGCCAAAATCTCGAAACAAGCACATCAACAAAGAGTTTCACAGACCGGGAAATAACTCCATTTTAAAGTTTTGGATACTAGGAGTTGGAGGAGTCAAGAGTCAAGACTCTTCATCACAAGAGTCCCGAAGTCATGAAATGCGAAACGTCGAAATTCCGAAACAGGCACATCAACAAAGAGTTTCGCAGACAGGGAAATAACTCTATTTCAGAGTTCCAGATACCGGGAGTTGGAAGTGTCGAAACACTTCATCACAAAAACACAGAAACACTGAAATGCCAAAATGTTGAAATGAGAAACGACGAAATACCGGACTGTTGATCTAAATCCATTTCGGAGTTTCGGATACCGGGATTTGGAGTGTCGAAACACTTCACCACAGGATTGCCGAAATCGTGAAACGTCGAAATACGAAATGACGAAATACCGTATCGTTGATATGAGTCCATTTCGGAGTTCCGGGTACCGGGAGTTGGAGTGTTGAAACACTTCACCACAGGAATGTCGAAATGCCAAAATGCTGAAATGACGAAAGGGACTATTGTAAATCTCGAAGACTCGAAGGGAAAAACGCCGAAATCCCATCACGCGTTTGATTAATAAAAGGATGGATCATATTATGAAGTTTTGTGGACTGTTGATCTGGCTCCATTTCAGGGATCGCGACTTGGAGAGTCGAGATGCTTCGCAACAGAAATTTGTGACATGCGAAATCACGAATTGCCGAAATATAAAATGCAAAAGACATTTTGTTTCTTGTAATCCAACAGTGCAGGTGAATTAGAATATGATCGAAGGGCTACTGTTTCACCTCATAGCTAATTGTTCAGTTACGATTCAGTTAGCAGAACTGAATCATGGCTCTTGGACTGTTGGTGTTTCAGTTGCTGAAGCGTTGTTCTAGGGATTTGAGGGGTAACTGAAGTAGTTGTAATGGATAAAAGAAACACGCAGTGACTGTGCGTGGTTGGTTGTTCCGACTGAAAAATGAGTTGAACTATAGAAAGCTAAAACTATAGTATGCGCAGTGTGAAGAAAGCTCAGAGATAAGGAACAAAAGCTGAACAGAAGAGAAAATGTGAAGAGAGCAGAATGTGCACATATCAAAGAGAATGAGAAGGAAAGAGAAAGAGAAGATAGATAGAGACAACAAGTCAAGCCAAATATGAACAGAGCAGAAGAATAGTGTAGCAGAGAATAATTGCAGAACAGTGAAGAAGTGGTAAGAATTGATTTATTTGTGTTGTTGGTTATTCAATCATTTATTTATATTTCAGGGTGGTTGGGAGGTGCTAGGGAGGACTGTTGTCCTCAGAGGTTCAAGTGGGTGCTTGAACACAGGGAGTTGTAGCTTTCATCTGGTTGCAGCCAGAGAAACCAGGGTGGCAAGGTGGTGCAAGGGAGAACAAGTGTTCTCTGTTATACAGGTTAAAGCCTGTGTAACTGGAAGTTGGTGCTTCCATCCAGTTGGTGCTGGAACACTCAGGGAGTTGGTGCTTCCTTCTAGTGGGTGCTAGAGAAACTAGAGAGTTGGTGCTCTCAAACAAGTTGGATCTTGTTAAACAAAGGTAGTAGCCTCACATTGATTTGGTGCTCAATTATAGATGATGTATAGAACTTAAAAGACTGGCTATCATTTAGAAGAAGAAGAGGTTTTCTCCCTTTATGTGTTTCCTCGTGAAAATCTGTCTCTGTGTATATCTTATGTGTGAGTGATGCTCATTATTTATATTGTCCATATGTTGTATAATATTGATGGTCACTTGGAGAAAGCTTAAAAATGGTTTAATTGAATTAAAATTGTTTAAGCACAGTAACAACTAATTCACCACCACCCCCCTCTCAGTTGTCTTAGTAATTTCAATATTCCATACTTAGCTAGTATTATGGACGCGCCTTCACAGATAGGTTGTTTCAAACTATGGTGTATACATTAGCATTTCCGAATTAGTTTTCTTTAACAGTAGGGCTCCTGGACATAAAACATTGAAATTTATCAAATTATAGGTTTCCCGGACAACATAGATTAAACATAGGAAATATGTAATTTTATAGAGTAGATATATACAGCCTACACGGAGCCGTCATCCCATACTTAATCAGTTTTTGCATCGTGTGTTGTCAGGGTAGGCGGCTGAAAATTGACGATCGGAGACTTCGACGATATAGAAATTGACAATCAAACTTGTGGAATATTTGAATTTGAAGGCCATCATGTCCAAAAAAGTTAACATTGTTGAAATAGTTTACTTTATGTGCGTTTTACATACCCTGGTGGACAAAAAACACAAAAAACAAATAGTGAGAATTTTTTGGATGGCGGGTTCTTGGGATGGCGGGCTCTAGCTTCAGTCCATGTTGTTTCGTGTCATACAAATAGCACAGAAAGTTCCACGATATACAAAATGAAAATCGGGCTTGCGCACTATTTGAATTTCAAGGGATCCTACAAAACAACTATCATTCTTGAATTACTTTTCTTTGCGTACATTTTACATACGCTCATGAACAAAAAAAAAACAATAGTAGTAACGTCTGTTACATAGGGATCCATCCCCGCTACCTTCAGCGCTTCCAAATACACATTAAATATGCTTTGAAAAGTTAGAAACGAGTAGACATGATCGAAAATATGGTCTTTAATAACTGGAAAGCTCGAGGACATCTCCAATTAAAATGAATAGACAGACAAATATTATGGGATCTGGTAATTTGTTTTTTCCTGCATTTTAAATTTGCGATTTTTTTTTTTTCCTTGTGCAGTTTTAGTTTTCTTCAAAGGTTCAGCATAGTTCACGAACGTGTCGTCGACAGAGACCTTGATGTCATGTCCCTCTTTAATATTGTGCATTTCAAAATGATGGGCTTTAATAACTGGAGGACATCTCCCATTAAAATGAATAGACAAGCGAATATTATGGGATTTGGTAATTTCTTTTTGCCTGCATTTTGAATTTGCGAAATACTTTTTATTTTATTTTTTGCTTGTGCAGTTTTAGTTTTCTTAAAATATTCGGAAAAGTTCATGAACGTGTCACCAACAGAGGCCTTGATTTCATGTCCCTCTTTACTATTGTGCATATCTTAGATGTCAGATTTCAGAATCTGCTTGGATATGCGAATTTTGATACGTGCTGGTAGTCACTATTGAGCGTACATATTAAAAAAGATTGGCATTAATAAGTGAAAATATCGAGAACATCTGTCATCAAAATGAATCAACACAAAATCTATGACAGACCATCTAGCCTTGCTTTTAAATACTTATTGCCATTTCTCTCTATGATTAAGGAGTTGCGCTTTAGGGTGCTTTCGTTCTAGTGTTCTTGGTCATGCACATGTAAGACAACTTAGAGATGCGATTGACGAGAAGATGAAAGAATAGAGCCTGGTTTCATGTGATGTGAGCTTTGAGTAAAAACAAAACTCTGTTATACAAAGAGAAACTTAGAGAGGATAAAAAAAATAGAACAAGTATGTTCTGGTTGGTGTTCTCCCTGTGTTCGATGCTTTGGTTCGTTGAAAATGTTGGTTGGAGATTTGTTGGTTGAACTTCTTTGTTTTATTGCTTTGAATTGTAATGGATTTTGAGGCTGGGTGCAAAATAGTTCTTCGTTTAAGTATATATCTTCTTCCAACAACACAAATTTTGCAACTGTAACGAGTTGTACAGATTGCACAAGTATTTGTCTACCTCGAAGGCGAGTAGCAGAAACTGTATGGGTGGATAAAATGACATATTATCACTGCAAAAGTTTCTATTTCATAGTATGATGAACTACATGTGGGTCTGGTAGCCGACTTGACATAAAGCTATGTTCTTTGTGAAAGTTTGTTCGGTTTCCTCTAGATGTAGTTGTAGACTCTACATATTTGGCGTCACCTCTGAACATTCCAGACCTTTTTGTGGGCCACCATATCTCCATGGCTATGAAGAAATATATATTCTGATGCCATCTGCAACATTTGATACACTTGCCAGATCTGTTCTGGTGCATTCTACAACATTTGATGCACTTGCCACATCTCTACTGCCCGAAGAAGCTACGTACCTCAACATAGTTGATTTTTACATTTGGGTTGGACGTTCCTTCCAATTTATTGTAATAAAGCAAAGAAGTTCCACATACAAATCCTCAGGCAGGCTTCTCAACCAAACAAATGAGCGAATATAGGGAGAATACCAGTCACTACGTACTTGAATTATTTTTCGCTGCTTTAGCTGTTGTGACATAGAACGACTCCTTCCACTTTAAAACCGGCCTGAATGGAATTTGTAAGTTGTCTCGGATGTCAAGGATCAGGAACATTGCAAGCAAAGCACCTTAAACCCCAACTTTTCGACAACAGAGGGAAATTAATACTTGACAAAGAATGGAATGTTGAATAAACAGAC
Organism: Picea engelmannii; assembly: GCA_009831015.1. NCBI lineage: Eukaryota > Viridiplantae > Streptophyta > Pinopsida > Pinales > Pinaceae > Picea > Picea engelmannii. Next base: position 44,058 of record ML830491.1, on the reverse strand, counting down.
ATTGCAAGCAGACCATATCTGGAAGAGAGAAGATATTTAAAAAAGTGGGATAGATGTACTTAGTAGCATTGATTAAGTACAAAACTGTGAAGAAGCTTCATCAATGTACATATTTTAAATTGGTTGACGGCAGGCGAAATCACAATCGTTGTTGAAAATAGGCTTGAATGTATTTTGTAACCCACCTTATTTGAATATAGAATAATTTCGATTTATTTTTTAACAGTATTTTCCAATTTCTGGTATTTGTTTTAATTGTATTTTCAACCTTCTTCCCCTGTGTGGTTAAACATGAAGCACAAGGTTTTTTTTCTGCTGCTCAATACTTCAATCTAAATAAAACCTGGCCTGTTATTTGTTTACATTTTACATGTAAGAATAATTTTTCATAGGCCATACTTATGTGGCGGCGACCCTGTATTTAAAGAAAGAAATTGGAGGACCCGTCCTGCTCCCATTCTCCGGGTTCCGTGAATAGAATTAATAATGAGTAACGACAATGCGGCTGAACTATTGATGCAATGTTCCTATGAAGTTTGTTGGATATATTGCAACTTCTTCTATTTGATAATATCCGTGCATATACACTAATATCAGTAGTATTGGAATAAATACAAAAAAACTTCCTCTTCGTTAAAGATTAGGAAATTATGTTTGGGTTTGTGGTATTAAACAACTATGTCCATTGTTCCATCATATACATCTTCCAGCTTAAGAACTTCCGTAATCTTCAATTTATGCTTTAATTACTTAAAAGTCACACCAAATTTTGATTGCATTTAATTTAATTTAGATATTGATGTTTATGGAGAGATGACCTTTGCTGATCTCATTGCAATGAATACAAGATGAATAGATGATAAGGAGTTTATGTTGTTGAGACCACAATGCAAATTCATGTTTCTTGTTGCGCTATGTACATGTTGCAACCAAAATTTTTGAGGTTCCAGCGAAATTTGCAAGACGAAAAGCATCTTGCAGATTGGGAGATCATTTGCAATTGAAATAACCAATCCATTAATATATATTACTATGAATATTATTAAGATAAATATGAAAAATTTGTTCATTGATATATGCTAGTATGAAAAATATTGAAATAGATATCATAACTTTGTCTTGGCCAATACTTTCCGAGTTATCTGGGCACCAGGCCCCGGGTTTGTGGTACCCAACACCTATGTCCCCTGTTTCATCACATACATGTTGCAGCGAAACAACGTCAGTGATTTGTTTCTTTCCATACTTGGCCAATTTTATGCCCGTCACTGCGGGGCCGGCGCTTGCGAACCCAACTGCTTATGGTTTCGCAATATACATCTTGCATTGAAAATATCCGTGATCTACAATTTCACCGCGGGTTCCTCGTACACATTGACTTCATTCAAAGTATCTATTGCTGCTTTCCATCCCTAGCAACTTCGCATCCTTCCCGATATACATCAACAATGCTCTTACTAGTGACAAGTGGACAAAGTGGTATGAAAGATACCTCTTTCATCTGCAATTCATACTTTAACATCTTCATCTATATCCTCACACGACGGATCCGACCGAGCGCGGTTCCTTTCCATACTTAGCCAATTTTATTCCCGCCGCTGCGGGGTCGACACTTGCGAACCCTGATGTTCTTCTGCGAGATACTTAGTTCTTTTTTCCTTCTCTTGTTCCTGTATATTATCTACAATTCCACTGCCAACACCTCCGTCCTTTTTCCCTTATTTTCTTCCCATGTATTATGGGACTATAAAATATGGACATGATATTCTATAAAGCACGCACAAATTCCACATTCATACCTAGAGACATTTTCGATCGCGGGTTCTCGGGCATGCAGGTGAGCTCAAAAATGGGGCTCCATTGTTCCGTAGCCTACAAATAGCACCCAAAATTATGCGATATACAAATTGACAAGCGAATCTGTGGACTGGCTGAGTCAACATTGCACTTCTATTGTTTTGTGTCCTCCAAACAACACTCCCAGTTCCGCGATATAGAAATTGACACATGGAATGAAAAAATGGCGAAGTGCAGATTGCCATTGTTTAGGGATGCCAATCCCTATGAAGTATCTAACAGTATCTAAAAATGTATTTAGAATACTAAATTAGCACTTATTAGTGACAACTGGATGCAGAGGTACGAAACAGTTGGAATTGTAGTATCCGCAATATACAAATTGACTACCAGACATCGTCCGCTCTTCCGTCTTACAGATTATGCATTCAAATGTTCAGAGCAATACAATTAGAAGGTCTGGGCCTCACCTCCTCTGCGGATACCTTCTTAGCCTGTTTTGGATCCTCCTTTTGGCAGGTTCACAAAATATGTAGCTCCAATGTTGGCGGGTTGGCATATATTTATTTCGATCTATACAATCAGACGACAAATCTGACCGACCATTGTTGCTTTCGATACTTGGCCAATTTTATGTCCACAGTTGCCACATTGGGACCAATTTCAGTTCCATCTATATCCTCGCATGGAGAATTGAACCGACAACTTTTCCTTTTCATACCTACCGACATATCTAATCACGGGTTCTCGGGCGGGCGGGTGCAAAATTGGCCCTCCATTGTTGCGTGTGTTACAAATAGCACCCAAAATTACGTGATATACAAATTGAGAAGTGGAGTTGCGGACTGACTGAATCGACATTGCACTTCTATTGTTCCATGTCCTCCAAATATTCCTTCAAGTTCCACGATATACAAATTCACACATGGAATGCAAGGCTAGTGGGGTGGAGATTGTCATTGTTTACGGATACTAATCCCTATGAAGTATTTAACATAATCTAAAATATTATTTTCAATACTAAATTACCTCTTAGTACTAACAACTGGACATAGGTGTGGGTTCCGACATCATCCACTCTTCCGTGTTACAAATTATTTACTCCGATCCTCCGCAATATACAAATTGACTACCGGGTTCACATCTTGTATTCAAAATTTCCCTGATCTACAATTCCACCACTGACTCCTTTCTCCTTTTCCCCTTTTCTTCTTCCCCTATATTATGGCTCTCATTATCTCCATGTATATAATCACACCTTAGGCAATTTGATGTCCACGGTTGTTGGGTTGGCAATCTACGATTCTATCACATGCTCCTCGAACTCGCAAGCTTCACTGTACCATGGTTGACAAATGTGATTCCTAATATACATTTTCTATGCTCTTACTAATGATGCTTACAAGTGACAATTGCACACAACAATATGAAACAGTTCGCATCCAACCATTTGCAACATAGAAATTGACTACCAGGTTCCGACATCGTCCCCTCTTCTGTGTTACAGATTGTGCATTCAAATGTTCCGAATAATACAATTTGACCATCCAGACCTTTGACCCTATTTTGGATCCTCCTGTTCACGAATTCACAAAATCTCAAATTCTTAGTCAGTGTTTCAGGTTAGCACTTTCAAATTCTGTTGCTTCTTCTTCCCTGATATGCATATTGCACTCAAAATTTCTATGAATTACATTTCCACCACGGACTCGTTGGTCCTTTTTCCCTTGTATTATCTCTTTGTGGTTATATACATAGTCGCCTTTCTATAAACACGGGTTCTAGTGTTGGCGGGTTGAGATATATTTATCTCCATCTATATGATCAGGCGACTCCTTCGATCGACCGCTATTGCTCTCCATACTTAGCCAATTTTATCGCCACGGTTGGCGGGTTACGCGTATTGCAATAAAAAATTTCTGAGACATACAATTTGACCATGGCACCCTCACCTTCAACAATTGTACCTTGCAACCCTATTTTGTAGCAATTGTTTTCCCCTGCCCCCGACCTCCATAGTTTCTTGCTATGCAATTAGAAACCTTTGATTCTAACAGGTCACGATGTAGGAACCATCAATATTGTCATTAATGGGCGAAAAACTCGAGGAGATATCCCATTATTACACATTAAACAAAGATGTGTGGAAACTTATTTTGTCCCTTCCAATTGTTCATCTCCAACATGCGTCGTCGTGTTGGGCCGCTCAAGAAATCTGCAATGCTTAATCACTCATTTCAATATCCACCATGTTCACATTTCTATATATGCAATTAGTAGTGTTTAATGTTAACAACGCATCATGCAATAGCCGTCCAAATTTTCATTAATCAACGAAAGTCTCGAGGACATCTCCCATTCACACACTTTTGACCAAAATTTGTGCAGGGTTACATTATCCCTTCCAACCTTTCATTTCATTCATCGTCTGGAACAAATAAATGTCTTTGTAGACCTATGGCAGCGAGTCAACAATAGTTTTGTGGAGATACAGTAAATATGTTCGCAGAAGAGGACCAAAGGTTCCAGTCGTCTAGAGCATACTTTTACTATTCATCTCGTTCCGCCCAAAACAAAGTGATTTGGACCTCCGAAATATTTCGTGCAGGCTGCGTCCCTAAGGTTTTTGACTGTAAGGAGGTGGTCTCTTGGTGCGTCAAAAAATATATTCCAGGCCAAAGAATTATTCCACTATGCGACCATTATCTTGTTTCTTTGTCACCTCAGCTCTTCCGTAAGATGTTGAAATTTCTAAAACCAACATTAACGTTCAGAGGACAAGACTGCAAGCAGTTTCTAGAAAAACATCATAATGGGTTGGACATATTAAACAAATTCCTCGAAGACCCGACAACAGTTTATGAAGATATCACAAGGCTCCAGGTAAGTTCCTTTAGAAATCCATTCCAGGAAATTGCTTGGGTGTTTACAAGAATAACAGGACATGCATCCACAACAATCATTTCCCATATAATTATTTATATTTTGCATTTCACAGTCAAGGAACAATACATTCTCGATTGGCGAAAGCTAATCTCCATTGAACTTTGTTCCCAGTTGTCACGATTCAAAGAATCGAATAAATTTTATATGTCATCCTACTTGATTTTCACAATTGTGTATTGCTGCCTGTTTCCAAAACTTTCTCTTTCCAACAAAATAAATTGTGGATTCGACCCAGTAACATTCTAGCACAACGCCCTATGGAGACACAAGGCCTCCCATTTTTTTATGAAGTTTTTAATGGCTTTGTCTCAGTTTTCAAAGATTTACTGTTAGGCAAGGATGCTCTGCGGATGTCTTGCCACGCAAGAAAGTTTTTGAACAAGAAGGGCACACCTGAGAAAAAGGAAAATCATAGTATTTTCATGGTCTTTGGCTCTAAGGAAAATGTTGCCTTCCTTCCATGCCACATCATAGACAAGATGTTTGTTGCAGAAATAGCAAGGCAATACAACCACTCGTTGCATTTTTTCCATGACAAGAGAAAAAAAACAATTCATTCCTCTGCCCTGGAAAGTTAGAAACTTCGTGTGCAGAAACATCAACAGTATTGACGAGTTTGCCACCCATTTCAAGAAATTGAACCTAACATACTCTGAAAGGATAAAAGGGTTTGACCCCAATAGCATTTTTGGAGAACATTTACTGGGTGTTGGCTTTAACACCTCTTTTATCCATAGATACCTGACCCAAGACAGGGACAGTGCCGACAACAATCCTTCTTCTGCCCATTGTGATGCATAGACATTGCAAAGTGCAATTGAATTGTATAGAAAACATGGTAAAGTATCTGGTGAGAATAGTACCCAGTCCCCCGCTAACACTCCCAAGAGCACGACACCACAAAACGTCACTTCAATGGTCCATCCCAGTAAGAAAGCAACCCAGAAATATTCAAACGGAGGAGGAGATAAGAACCCTCCTCGCATAAATATTGATAGTTCTCACAAATTTCCATTGACGAAGAAGAGAAAAAACAATGCAGGCCACGCGGAGGAACCCGAAATTGACAGTGGAAAACTGCAAATTGAAATTGAAGCTTAGCAGATGCAAAAAATTGGGCCGTCCACGGTGGACATATCTGACACCGAATTTTTTGACATAGATGAATCCTTCGTAACCCAGAGTGCTATTTTTGACAACCAATCTAAAAGTATGGCCATTGAAAAGAGAGATGTAACAAGCAAGAAAGGCAAATCTCGAACAGAGATTGACTTTAGCCAAATGACCCCGTCCAAAATCTGCTCATTTCACCAGGTAACCTGTGACGTTCTTCGCGATTCCATTGGAGGAATGGATATGGATTATGCCAATCTGAAACACCGCCTCAAAGAATTTGAACAGGCTTTCATTGTAACACCAGAATTTGCCAATCCTTTGGCAAAAATCGTGCCTTCTACCACTGCAGTGAAGATGAAAGTATCCTCTACCCTCCTAGCATGATCCAAAGCCCTTGTAGAGAACAACATCAAAAAAAGAATGTAGCTAGTTACCGAAGCCTAGGAAGCATCACAAAATTTAGATTCCTTCGGAAAGAAGGCCAATGATTTGCTTGAACATTTGGAGGCGAATTTAAAAAATGAACATCTTTTCTGTCATTAGGTGATGGACCCTTTTGCCAACTATGCCCTGAACACATTGGAACTAAAAAGAAGATAGGAGAAACTCCCCTCCCTAAAGTGCACCAAAAAAGTAAAAGCATGCTGGCAAAAAAAAATTGAGAACCTGCACCTCATTGTCAAATCATGTAAACAAGTCATATCAGAAAAGGAAAATTTATTCACAAGCCTGCTCCAGATGGACTTAGTTGGAACTACGAACGAGGTTCAAGATCCAAACTTAATTCTCAATTCTTTGTCAGTCACCAAAGAAGCGTTCCAGGAACAAGTTGATATTTTAAAGGGGTTGTCTTTCGAAAAGTTTTACAGCATACTTGAACATCATCTAGATGAGGACGAGCGCTGGGTACTGGACTATGCCTCACACAATGAAGAAATTGAACAGAGTCTGCATAGTATTTTAATGGATCTAAGGAAATTAGAAAATGACCTTTACGACATAGAGATCCGGGATGAAATCAACACAACCCCCATGAAAAGCTACATCGAAGAATGGTTCCAAATCAGAATGGAAAGCCTCATCCAGGAAGGGCAACAACCGATCAATAGGAGTCCACTGCCCATCAACGAAAATAACAAAAATGCATCGGCTTCATAGTAAGTTTATACTGCCATCTTGTTTTGTTTATCATTCCAGTTTAAGTCTATGCTGTCATCTTCTTTTCTTTATCAATCCACTTATGTCCTCTTTAAATAGAAAACTGTAACCAAAGTCTCATAAGTTCCAATTTCTTCTTTTTAGGTCTTCCTCTCTACCATCGCACACTTCTTTCAACGTTCCTAATTCTTGTACTTATTTCTTTTTATGGTCCGCGGGAGCCCCAATCCCATTCTATATGACAAACGCATTTAAATTTCCACAAACATGTAACAAACATTATTAATTTTTGTTAAATTTCAAAGAAAACTGTTTCGAAAATGTCCTAATTGTATACTAAACTTTGGGTTTCCAGGAACCTTCTTGTTTGTTCCAAAGAAAACTAATTCGGATATGCTACATTTCTTGTCTCCTATTGTATGCTAATTTTTGGGTCTTCAACGACGTTGATGGTTTAAATGTTGATGTAATTTCCTCATATATGTAACAACCATTGTTTATTTTATAATAAGTTTCTATAGTTTGCAAGCCCGCTTCTCAATTTGTATATCACAGAACTGTCGATGGTTTTTGTAGGGCACGAAACAATAGAGGCCCATTTTTGAAACCGCCAGCTCGACAACCCATGATCCAAAGACTCGCTAATTATGGAATGAGCAGTCCGTCCATGCTCTATAAAACACATGCAAAGAAAACTAGTTCGGCAATGCAATATCTTTTTTTTTCAAAAAAATGCCTTAGATTTAAAGCAAAGTAATTCGGTGCAACAGATGTTATTACTATTTTATTATATAACATACATTATTAATTTCTGATAAATTTCTATAGTTCGCAACTACGCCTCTTATTTTGTATATTGCGGAACAGTCGGTGCTATTTGTAGACCACGGAACATCAGACACCCAATTTTCAGTGTGCCAGCCCGAGAACCCATGATACAAAAACTACCTACGTATGCAATGAGGGCTACAAATTTCATATCTATAAAACTAAAAATCTACTTTATACAAATGCATATTTCGTATGTATAATTTATTTATTAAATATCTACTTTATACAAATACATTGTTCATATGTATAATCTATTTACTAAATATTTATTTTATACAAATACATATTTAGTATGTATAATTTATTTATTTTTGATGAATTTCTATGTCTTAGTTTTAAAAATAACCAATTCAGTAATGCTAAATTTTTTGTGTCCAACAACCATTCAAACATTGATAATTTTTGATATTTTTTCAAGAAGAACTAATTCGGGAATACTATGTTCTGCACGCAAACCATATGTATTTCAACTTTCTCACATTTACTCCCATACCAACCTAGCAGGGACTACGCTGCCATGCAACACTTGTTTCAAAAAACAATATGAACAAATGAGGTGTGTGTTCATTCATCATAACAATTAAATTCTCATTATGATCGAATGTCCTCTATTTAATGAGTGATATAAGTGACAATGCACTTCATAATTTAATGAGTGATATAAGTGACAATGCACTTCATAGTTTGTGTTTTCCATATGACATTTTTTATTTGAATCCACTTACTCCACATAATGAACAACTACACCCATTTATGTTCTACCATAAACAATTGTCATTTCGCACATCAGGGTAAAGACAAATCTTGAGATTAACATGTTTGTGTGATTTGGGATTTTTGAGTTAGGAGGGTTTCATTCCAATTTAGGTCGAGGGTTTGAAGTCTGTCTCTGTGTGTGCATTTTCTCCTTTGATTTTTCCCCAGTAACTCTTTCCAAGTTTTACTTCTAGTTATACGATGGGTTTTATCTCCAGACATGAACCCCCAGGCCCTGAGTTTGTCGAGGAAAATGAAGATGTAATTCCTATGCTTCGAAAAGATGGTTGGTTCAAATTTCTGATGATGTTTCATGGCCATAACCTACAGGTGACCAAATATTTTGGTCTTAATTTTGATGGAAGGTCTGCTAGGGTTGGGGAAATCATATTACATCTTGATGAGGCCATAATTTCCAAGGCCACGAAGCTACCAGCAGAGGGCGAATGATGGTATAAGACCAAAATGATTAAGGATATACGTTGGTATGTGTTTCTCACTCCTCCAAGACTAAGTACAATCACAAAGGTATTGTTGCTTCCATGATTAAGAAGGAATAGCAATATATATTATGGATTATCAAATGTTATGTAATTTGTGAGGGTCGCTACAGTCTATTCTTTCTCTATAATTTTCATTTTCTTATGGTCTTCGTGGGTTTCAAACTGAATATGCCTCTTTTCCTACGAAAATCTCTCATGAAAATGGTGAAATTTTATCAAAGAGACCATATCAGATCTGAGAGGAACCTCTTTCACCATGGTTTAATTAGGATTTTGATTGAAAATCATTTGAGCCAGATTAATGACTCATGGGATGGATTTATCAAAATATTTTTTTTTTTATTGAAACCCCAGAAATAAACCCTCAGACCCAATGTTTCAAATTTGGTTTCGAATCCACTAATTATAAAGTTAATGACGACAATATTTTTCCACAGTTTCTGTTTCCAATAAAATTCCAACAAAGGTTACACACATCCAAACTCTAAATTTAAATTCAAAACCTAAAACGATGGCTTTTGATATAGATAAACAAGTTTCTTTTGATTCTTCTTATCAAGATATATTTTCCTCACTTGCCTCTGAGTGTTCTAAAGATGCTAATTCCCTTGTTATTAAACCCTATGAGGATTCAAAGAAGTCAATCGACTTCAGGAATAAGTGACTCGGGAGAAAGGTGTCAAGATTTATCATAAATAAATCTAAAAAGGTTTCTAATGTCGATTCTCCTATTCACATAGAGGATAGTGAAACTAAAGAGGTTCAAGATAATTCTTTCTCGGGAGAAAAACTCGTCACCCATTTTGGGGAATCTGTTGAAGAAAAATCTAGTTTTGAGACGAATTCAAAAGCTTCCTTTTGGAAGAATAAATATTTTGTAGTGGTTCTGGCTTTGCAGAATAGTTTAATTGATCTCGAATTGGAGAACCAATTGCTCAGAACTAAAAACAAAGCCTTGATTGAATATAACAAGACACATGTTTTAAAGCTCAAGCCTAATAAAAAGGAAGATTTAGTGACAATCAATTCTCCGGGGGTTAATATTTTTGTCAATTCAAAGTTTAAAACCTTTACCTCTTAATGATTAAGTGTAAATATCAAAGTTTGTTAGATGGATATGGATTTTTTTTGTTTCTTATATTTTATTTTTAGTAAGAGAAACTGTAGAATTAGAAATTCTAGCTCTAATTTCTTATTTTTGTTTATTTTTGTTTGTTTGTTTTTTTAATGTCATTTATTTGTTTTAACGGGTGTAAAATAGGTGACATGAATCGAGAGTCAATAACATATTACCATTTCAAGCTACGAGGTTGGGCTATGAAGAAAACAAGTTAGTTTATTATAGAAATCCTATCTTTATTTTTATCAAATCGTTGAAATTTTGATTTGGTTTGGGATTCATAGACTATTCATGAAATCTCATTCTTAATTTTAATGAGTCGATTTTTCTTTTATTAATAATTAAACATTGTTGGAACTCTTTCCTATAATATAAAAAAGAGAAATTAAACTAAGTTTTGGATTTATAATTTTTGAAGATTAAGAGAAAATTTCATTCTTAATTTTAAGGAGTCGATTTTTCTTTTATTAATAATTAATAGTTAAACATTGTTGAAACTCTTTTCTGAAAAAGAAATTAAACTAAGTTTTGGGTTCATAATTTTTGAAGATTAAGAGAACTTATACACTATTGTTGAGTTTCTTTTTTGATTATCAAGACTAGATCAACAAATTCCAATTGCAAATACAAGCATCACTCATTTATTTATTGTTTCACATTATTTATGGCTATTAAATGTATATGAATACCATCTTTAAAAAAATATGTTTTAATTGTTTATATAGATATTTCATACAGTTGCTTTATTGAAACATATATTAATTATTGTTTTATTTTATATGATTTATATAGATATTTCATCTGAATTACAGTTGCTTTATTAAAACATATATTAAAAGATTTGTATATTTAATTATTATTTTATTTTATATGATTTATATACAAAGAAAATCATACTCGAGTGTTAATTAGAATAAATTTTTAGTTTTAAATAATTAGATTTAATTCTTAGTTTTAAAATTTTTTTTGGTTGTTTATTATAGAGATTTCTAATCAATTCACATTTTTTCCAAAATCTATTTAAAAAAAAAAAAAAAAAAAAAACACATTTTTACATAGGAGTAACTTTTCATTCTCTTTGAATTAGTCACATATGTTTATAAATGTATATTTATATTTGAATATAGATTATTTATTTCATTATTGATGGTAAAATAGTGATATTTTATATTATAATATTTTAAACATAATTTGAGATTAAGTGAGGTTTTGGTTTTAATATAGAATATTTAAGGGTAATTGGACCCAGAACCACTTGAATATATCTCTTTTCAATGGAAAATGTTTAATTGGGATTCTAACCTAACAATATTCCCAAATGTTGATCATGGTCATTTTTTGCCATCAACACCTCTTTTTATAGTGGGGCTGAGATATCATTTCCTTACAAATAAAAAGAAAAAAATCCTCCCACTTTAGATGACAGGTGAGAAGACTAAAACTCCTATATTTGAAAGCTGGCCAATAAGCATGATGTAATGCCTCTATTTTACAACAGTCTACAAAATGTAAAAGGTCATTACTATCGCCATTACTACTACCATCACATGCCAATTAATACATGCCCACTATTCCTCTTCATTTTGTAGAAGTACAATATGACAAGGAATCGTTGTATTTTCTTTTAAAGAAGCCACATGCAACTCCAAATAAGAGTGTCAAGTCAAGAATTACATCAGAATAGAACATGACGTACTTGAATTTCATCCAATCCTTGTGTTCTTATTATTTTGAGTCGTGGCTATGATAGTGCCTTGCCCCTCTGTTTAACATTTATGTCTCCCTTTTCACCAAATCTTTTTGATACCTAAATAATCCAAAAAAATAATTGATTTCAGATGAAAAATGTAAAACAATAAGAAGTGTATTGGGATCAAATATATTATTGATATAATAATTTAATATGAAGAAGATACAAGATCTTTTAAAATATATAATTGTGTTTTAATAGATTATTAAAATGAAGAAAGTTTCAAAATTTAGGATGTGGAGGTTTACATTATTGATATGTTTTATTAATAAAAATAAAAAAAGAATGTAATATCAATCATTAAGTATTTACAATGATTCCAACAATGATATAACACAAAACAATAGGGTATATTGATTTCAATCATGATATAATAAAGTATAATTTTGACTAATCATGGAATTGTAATGATTTCAACAATGATATAATACAAAACAATAAGGTAACATAATTTAAAAAAATACAATACATTGATTTTAGTGATGATACAATGAAAAATGATTTTAAATAATGAAGTGGTTATATTAATTTTAATAATGATATAACACAAAACAATCCAGTGCATTAATTAAAGAAACAATAACACGAAAATTGCTCTGCTCCATTGATTTCAACACCAAGATAGTACAAATTATCAACTGAAATGACTATAACAATAACACAATGCAAATCAATTTCAAAATACATATTATAAGTTGAAGTCCACTACTTTGTTTACTTGGGTGTGATTCATGTGTTAGTATTTACACATTTAAACCATTATAATATTAAGATCTGTAGATTGTTAAATATATAGAATGCATGGATACATAAGATGCATTAAAAAAAAAAACATGTAATAAAATATAAATAAAATTACTAGGAACATACAAGGTTGGAAAAAATATATATTAATATTGAAAAATAAGACATAGTATGACTTTGCAATATTATGTATGTATATATATCAAGTTAAAGAAATGACTGCTCTTCTAAATCAATTTTCTTTCCCATCTAATAAATATGAAAAGATGAGAAATAAAACAAGTTTGTGTAAAACAAAGGTTAAAGAAGATATATATTGACATTGGAAACTACTTAATCTATCTATTACTTATTTATTATAGGTATACTATTACTTTCTTACTATTCACCTTCTTTATCATTAAAAATTGTTTATTTATTATTGTTCACTTTCATCTTTATGTAACTTTAGAAGTGTTCTTCTAAAACATATATGTATTTATATTGATGATAAATAATTTTTTTATGCATATACTAAGTGACTTGAATCCTTTGAGGTGCAAATATTTCTTCAAATTTTACACTCTAAAAAAAGTTTGCACCTCTAACAATATAATCCCTTTCCATATAAAATAGATTTGGAGTTAAGATAAATTTACACTGATTTATATATCATTAAAATTATTAACCAAAATAAAACCTTCATAGCACACATATTTTGACCAAATAATAATTGATACATACATTACATCTAATTCTATACCATAAAGAAAAAAAAAAAAACCAAATCTTCTTTTGCATAAATATAAGACTAGTTTAAATGTTCTAAGTTTTTATTTTTTTAGATGAGGTTTTCCTAATTTGGTCAAAAATTAAGATTTCATAGTTGAGATTACATATTGAGGATGTACTAGGGATTTTTGAGGGTGCTAAATCAATTTGTGAATTCAAAAACACTATTTAAACATGATTTTTTTTCCAATGAAGTTTTCCTAATTCTATCATAAATTGAGAAGGATAGATAGAATTATAGATTTCAGTGATTAAGATTACATATTGAGGTGCCCTAAAATTTTTTGAAGGTGCTGAATTGATTTATGTATTCCAAAAAATAATTTAAACAATGTAAAATTGAGATTTAATCAATGATTTATTTACGATATTCTTATGATAATGTTAGACTAAAAAAAATTAATAATAATAATAATAATCTATTTTTAAGGTCACGGCTAAGCCAACACACTAAATTGGTGTATGAGACCCCCTTGTTTGTGGGACAAGGGACCCCCCTACGAAGATATACATACCCTACCCCCCTTTGGATTTGAACCTATAACCTTTTAAGAGGAAACACATGTTCACTATGCCTAAATATTGTTAATCTAGTTGTTCCCGTACCTTTGTCTTCCAACTCACTGAGTTAACTTAGCTAGACTTCAGTTGAGTTATTGTTTCTTTCAGATTAGGTTGAGATTCGTTGGATCCATTTGTATTTTTGTAATCAATTTAATAGTGAGAAGGGTACTGAAATCCCATGAGTTTTCCTGCATCGTTGTGTCGGTGTTTAATTGTTTCTCTGACTCTCTCAATTTATCGTGATATCAGATCAGGTAGCGTAAGACTCAACAAAAAGTGGAGAGCAGTCTGATCTTATGAGTGCCTATTCAAGAAAGGGAGATCAGATCGCTTCTAAGATCGAGAGCAGGAAAATAAAGAAATTTGAAAGAACCAATCAACGAAGGTGATAAAATCGGAGGTGATATTGTTTCCATATCCATGGACGAGATTTATTTCGCAAAGTGAAATAACACACGCGTTAATGAGTTTGTACCCAGCGAAAAGATAAACTGATGGTAAAGAGATTAGACATGTGGCTTCACCTGACAATTTCACCCCCCCAGAGTGGTTTTTATATAAGTGGCCGACTCCCCCAAAATGCTTAAGCACTTAGTTCTGGCACCTGGTTTCACAGAGGGTTTAGCGCCTAGTGGGCCATAAACTAGTTTGAAGCCACTTGATAGAGTCAAAGTTGTTGGAATATTGAACCCTCGATTCTTTTTAGAAAAATTCGCATGAAAATTTTGTCATGCCTCTTGAAAACATCGTTTCGTGCTTCTGCAAGTGATCAAAATCATTTTGGCATTGGCCGAGAGTGAGTTTTGCGGATAGTTATTTTACATGCACCAGCTTGAGTCAGGTTCCCCTATACCACGTATGCAACTTCTACAGGGAAGGCACCCCTGTATAGGTAACCCCGAGGATCTGGTGGCTAGGCCTGTGCCTTCGGTTTAGAACGATTTTATCATAAATTCTGTGGATTGAAACTCGAATTAAAACGTGAATCCGAGAAGCTTGGGTTCGAATTCAAATGCCATTTGGGTTCCTCATCGTGAGGTTCAACTGCATCTTCGAATTCATCTACGGGAGCGCGTGCAGGTTCCAGGAGTCTGCAGACGAAAGGAGGCTCTTCCAAATGAAATAACAGAGGAGCCAAAGGGGTCGTATGGGTGTCAAAGGGATCAAATCCCATTAAAAAAAATGAACTAATCGTTGAAGGGTTTCACAGCTCAGATTGATCGCTGAGTGCCAGGAAATCACAACATTTCTCCATTCATGATGTTAGCGTCGGAAGTCACTCCTGGATTACTTGCAGGAGCAGAGCTCGACACCCATCAGTTTAATGTCACGATTTGTTTATAAAGGGATGACCGAATGGAGATAAAGACTCGAGGAGATATCACTCTAACTCAGGGACTGAGTCTAGCATGTATGGAACGAAAGAGGTCTTGATCTAACTTCAGCCAGTGGGTTGATTAAAAGATGAGCAGGTGGAAGACTTAGTAAGAAAGGTGAAAAAACAACTTTGGGCAACAGGCTTTCGGCAGTTTGCAGAAGAAAGACTCTGAATGCAAGATCCGCTTGTTTCAGGGTCTCAAGAAACTGAAAGGGGACTTGACTGGATCCTCCAATTCCAAGTCACTCAGCACGAGGAAAATCACAAGAACTGATTAGAGACAGCGCAACTATTACAGTGATCCATTACAACATCATCCTATAATAGCTACAGCTCGACTGGATCCTCCAATTCTGAGATGCTCTAACATAGTGTAAACAAAGGCGTAAAAGAAGCCAGCATTCATAAGGCAGGAAGTCTCAAAAGTCCATACATAACCAGAGTATCAGTGCTTCATTAAAACTTTACAACCGGAAGCTCTGCTCAACCATCGATGCTTACAAAAATGGCGAAAACGCCTACATATACTCAAAACAAAACACAGTAACGAAAACGAGATACTGCATTAATAACATTGCCTCTGCATGTCTTCTGACAGTCTGTGCATGCAGACTGGACGATTGTGCGCCTATGACAGACGCCATCTTAACTACGCATGGCTCCAACAAGGGGAGTAGCTGAGCCATTAAGTGTCGAGCTAGTGTGTTCAGACTTCCTTCGGCTAGTCGAGGACTCAACATGGCTTCTCTGGAAAAATGGGTACACAGGACCCTCTCGAGCAGACCATTCGCCAGGCCCTCCATACTTCACACTTAATGACTGAGGAGAGGTTTCAACTACCCCTCCTTACCTTCATTTACTCCGAGCGAGAAACAGTATTGAGATCAAGTTGAACTGGCACCTGGAGAACACAGTGATCCCTTTTGCAGCCAAACCCGGCGCTTTGGCCCTTTGCGTAGTTCTTTCTATTACCCCCCTAATGACCACGGGCTGTGACCCTGTACCTACCTTCAAAGGCGCTTTCGTCGTTTCGCGTTTCGTGGATGGGAGGAGGCTGCTCCTCATTATTTAAAGTTGCGAAGGGCGAGGAGGCGATGGAGCCCAATCGTGCACCACGTGTCCGCTTCAGATGGATGACTGAGATCTCTTTCGGCGATACCGTGGGCCCAAGTCCTGAATGATTTTGGCGCTTCGCGTCTCGCAGCTGGGAGGAGGCTGGTCCTCGTTCTTTAAAGTTGTGAAGGGTGAGGAGGCGATGGAGCCCCATCGCGCACCACGTGTCCCTCTTTGATGGACGGCTGAAAATGCTTTGTGGCGCCGTGGGCCCCAGCTTCTATGCTTTCGACGTTCGCGAATGTGAAAGGGCTAACCTTCGCTGACTAAAATCGTGACGAGCGAAACGCCGAGGTGGCTCAATCTAGTGCCACGTGTCCCTCTGAGATCTGACGGTCTTGAACTCACCCGACACCGCTGTGGGCCCGGGTCCGGGACTCTCCCGGCATCTCGTGCATCCGAACACAATGGAGTCGCTTTTTGCACCTTGGAGTCGCGACGGGCGAAACGCCGAGATGGCCAGCTCTTGCGACACGCGTCACTGGATCGGATGACCCATATTCAGCCTCCAAACATAGGAGTCTTCTTTGATGCTATATGCCGGGTAATTTGGCAACTCCGAGATCCCGATAATCGTTGATCTGCTTCGTGGATAGATCTCGGCTGCCGATGGAAAAACTTCGCCCGCTCACTTGACTCATAACCGGAGAAGAGATCCTTCCGCTGTTGCGCTTGGGTGTTTCCCGTGCAACCTGGAGGTCCCGGTGCTCTCGAGCCCAGGACAAGAATTATCGCTAACATTAGGCTCCATGGGGGATAGAGTTGTCCCTGTGATGCTCTAAGAACTCATTCTGCAGCTTCAGTGCCTTGCTGTTGGGCTATGGAGTCATGCTCAAAACATCCTGCTGCTGAAAATACAGGCCAAAAAATAAAAGTAACAAACTAAAGATACATGCTCAAAGGAGCTTATTTATATACAATCCTAAACTAATAAAATACTTTAGATGGGGCTAGGTGAAAGCAGATTTCCACCATAGCCAATCAAGTAACTTCCTGAATGGAAGATCCTTCCTTCTGTCGATGATTACAAACAGGTGGTGTAACCATGACAACAGAATGGTTACGCTCTTCAACCCCTCCTTACAGGCTGAGGTTGAGATGAAATAGGGCGGCTCCAATTTATGAAGGAAATGCAACTCCATGTATTCCTTCACAGGCTCATAGGACCAGTGGCAGACTCCTCTGCTACACAGCTGTGGATGTGTGGTTGAATATCTATGGTAAGCACAGGTGGGTGGACAGCTGTCGTAGGATGATTGATCTCAGGCAGTGGCTGCTCGCTGACTGGCTTTGCTCAATCTGTAAACTGCATCTTCGACTGCTCTTCTGGTTCTTCTAGTGCCTCTTCTTGGCTCTCCCAAGGGTCAAAGTCATAATCATCATAGATAGGACCTGTGGGAAAGCTCTTCTTTTCAATTTTCTGCTCAAGGGGGTTGATTTCCTTGCATTGTCTTTCATTTGTGAACAGAGGAGAAGGTTCTGTAGTCTTCTCTTGGAAGTTCTGGGTGTCCAGATCAGAACCTGATTCATAGCTGTCATACACAGGCTGGCTGCTACCCAGGTCATCAATCTGTGATGTGGGGCCCTGCTTCTCCTCAACTGAATAGTCGTTAAAGCTGGGTGAGCACCAAGCTTCTTGATCTTGCAAAAAAGGAACGATCTCTAGATCCTCCTTTTCAATCCCAAATGTAAATACATCATGGGAAATCTCGTGAAGAAAAAGAGAACAGTCCTCCTCCACAACTACCACTTCATCGTTTTGTTCTGAGACAGCAAGCTCATCGGGGATAGATGTTAAGGCACTTACGAGATCTTCAATATTCTCTTCGAGAGATCCATCCAAAACATCTGCCTTGGAGACTGGAAAATCCTCCCCATTGTCCTCAGATTTCAACCTTGCATGTTGGGCAATGAGAGATATCATTAGTTCACTCAGAGTAACTTCCTCCCCCAGTCTTCTATCCTTACCGCCCTCATCAGACATAATCATATCTGGGGGGATTTCTTCTTCTTGGTTCACCCATGGGTTAGATTCATAATGACCATAAACAGGTCCCATGGGAAAGCTTTTTCCATAATCTCCCTCAGTAGAGCTGCTAAGGGCCTCTGCTTCAAAGGATGGGAAATCCTCAGCGTATTGTTCAACTTCCCACCTGTCAAATCTGACAGTGAGAGATTTTATCAGTCCCATAACTTCGCCCAAAGCGTCTTCTTCCTCCCTGGGATCTTCATAATCATTCATTGTAGAGATACCCAAATCATCTTCTTCAAAGGGTGGAAAATCCTCTACACATCGCTCAGCTTCCCACCTGTCAAGTCTGGCATTGATAGACTTTATCAGTTCCATAACTTCGTCCGAAGCAGAAGAATGGGGAGGAGAAAGGACTGATTCCTAATCTAGGTCATCAGGATCATCCTCATAGCCTACGTAAGAAGCAACTCTATCTTGTATACATTTGTTGTAGTATCCCTCACAACAGTTATGAAAAATTAACTCAGAGGGATACAACTTCTGACAGTAAGTGGTGAAAGCTGCATGGAACTCACTGAGTGAAGAAATGCTAGCAGGGGGTAAGGAATGATACCATTCACGAGCATCCTCTGCTAACGAGAACATGAACATTTTCAATAATACATCCTCATGCTGTATCTCCCACTGATGCATGAGTTCATGAAACTCCCAGAGATGCTGAGCAAGGTTGTCCTCTTCACGCTCTCTAAATCTGGGAAAATAATCGCCCCATTCATTCGGAGAGGGGACAACATTAGGAAAACCAGGAATAGCAGAAAAATTAAAAGGAGCAAACCCTCGAGCCAAGATTTCCTCCATATCGAACCAGTGGAGTCGCCAATTGATCCTCGAATCATGGAGTCGCCAAGTGAAAGATGCGCAACTTCACATATGCCTGGTCCTTGTTCACCATCAAAGGCCAGATCTTAATGTTTTCGTTACCCCGGGAAGCTTCTCAGACTGAGAAAGCAGCTGCTGAAACCTTCTCGAGAAATCTCCTTAGGGTCAGCTTTCAGGTGTGCTAACAGTAGTCACAGCTGAAACAATGATGTGGAAACAATGGAGTCGCCACAGCGGAGTCGCCAGGTGCATAGTAGCAATCTTTAAGGGCTCTGATGTCTGATGCACCTTCAGAATCAGAGGCTCAATGTCGTTCTGCCCAGGGAAAATCTTCAACTTCGTCCCTGGAAACGACGCCAGAAATGTTAGCGTCAGAAGTCACTCCTGGATTGCTTGCAGGAGCAGAGCCCGACACCCATCAGTTTAATGTCACGATTTGTTTATAAAGGGATGACCGAATGGAGATAAAGACTCGAGGAGATATCACTCTAACTCAGGGACTGAGTCTAGCATGTATGGGACGAAGGAGGTCTTGATCTAACTTTAGCTAGTGGGTTGATTAAAAGATGAGCAGGTGGAAGACTTAGTAAGAAAGGTGAACAAACAACTTTGGGCAACAGGCTTTCGGCAATTTGCAGAAGAAAGACTCTGAATGCAAGATCCGCTTGGTTCAGGGTCTCAAGGAACTGAAAGGGGACTTGACTGGATCCTCCAATTCCAAGTCACTCAGCGCGGGGAAAATCACAAGAACTGATTAGAGACAACGCAACTATTACAGTGATCCATTACAACATCATCCTATAATAGCTACAGCTCGACTGGATCCTCCAATTCTGAGCTGCTCTAACATAGTGTAAACAAAGGCGTAAAAGAAGCCAGCATTCATAAGGCAAGAAGTCTCAAAATTCCATACATAACCAAAGTATCAGTGCTTCATTAAAAGTTTACAACTGGGAGCTCTACTTAACCATCGATGCTTACAAAAATGGCGAAAACGCCTACATATACTCAAAACAAAACACAACAGCGAAAATGAGATACTGCATTAATAACATTGCATCTGCATGTCTTCTGACAGTCTGCACATGCAGATTGGACGATCATGCGCCTATGACAGACGCCATCTTAACTGTGTGTGGCTCCAGCAAGGGGAGTAGCTGAGCCATTAAGTGTCGAGCTAGCGTGTTCAGACTTCCTTCGGCTAGTCGAGGACTCGGCATGGATTCTCTGGAAAAATGGGTACACATGACCCTCTCGAGTAGACCATTCGCCATGCCCTCCATACTTCGCACTTAATGACTGAGGAGAGGTTTCAACTACCCCTCCTTACCTTCATTTACTCCGAGCGAGAAACAATATTGAGATCAAGTTGAACTGGCACCTGGAGAACACAGTGATCCCTTCTGCAGCCAAACCCGACGCTTCGGCCCTTTGCGCAGTTCTTTCTATTACCCCCCTAATGACCACGAGCTGTGACCCTGTACCTACCTTCAAAGGTGCTTTTGTCGTTTCGCATTTCGTGGATGGGAGGAGGCTGCTCCTCATTCTTTAAAGTTGCGAAGGGCGAGGAGGCGATGGAGCCCAATCGTGCACCACGTGTCTGCTTTAGATGGACGACTGAGATCTCTTTCGACGATACCGTGGGCCCGAGTCCTGAATGCTTTCGATGCTTCGCGTCTCGCAGCTGGGAGGAGGTTGGTCCTCATTCTTTAAAGTTGTGAAGGGCGAGGAGGCGATGGAGCCCAATCGCGCACCATGTGTCCCTCTTTGATGGACGACTGAAAATGCTTCGTGGCGCCATGGGCCCCAGCTTCTATGCTTTCAGCGTTCGCGAATGTGAAAGGGCTAACCTTCGCTGACTAAAATCTCGATGAGCGAAACGCTGAGGCAGCTCAATCTAGTGCCACGCGTCCCTCTGAGATCTGACGGTCTTGAACTCGCCCGACACCACTGTGGGCCTGGGTTCGGGACTCTCCCGGCATCTCGTGCATCGGAACACAACGGAGTCTCTTTTTTCACCTTGGAGTCGCGACGGGCGAAACGCCGAGATGGCCAGCTCTTGCGACACGCGTCACTAGATCGGACGACCCATATTCAGCCTCCAAACATAGGAGTCTTCTTTGATGCTATATGCCGGGTAATTTGGCAACTCCGAGATGCCGATAACCGTTGATCTGCTTCATGGATAGATCTCGGTTGTCGATGGAAAAACTTCGCCTGCTCACTTGACTCATAACCGGAGAAGAGATCCTTCCGCTGCTGCGCTTGGGTGTTTCCCGTGCAACCTACAGGTCCGGGTGCTCTCGAGCCCAAGACAAGAATTATCGCTAACACATGAAAAGTTAATGGAATTTTTCCATATGACCCAGCTGGCATTGATGAGTATAAATTCATTGGCGCATAGGAGGATCCCGAGAGGATCTATTACAGTCCTTCAATTGCATTTATTGCTAAGAAAATGTATTTTTTTAATCTACAACTCTGCAAAAAAATTTTAAATAAAAAAAATGGTTTCCTTGAGTAATTTAGGGCTAACCCAAGGACTAGTTCTTTGTTGGTAAGAACTATGAGTTCTATTCCTTGAGAATGAAATCCTTCCTTTAAGCACAAGAATGTTGGGAACTAGTAGAGAATGGCTTCACAGATCCACCAATAATAAGAGACTTGGATGCCATGACAAATGCACAGAGAAATTCCCATACAGAACTTAGGAATAAAGAAAAAAAAGCCAAATATTGGATTCAAAATTTAGTAGATGAATCAATTTTTTCAAAAATAACTGGTGTTGTTGTTAGCACCATCATTTATTCAGTTAGAGTCGGTCTTAGTCGAGTCAGAGTCTGTGTGAGGTCATGTACCAAACAATGAATGGGTCGAAGTTAGCAAGTGGTCGGTTGGCCCTTGGAGTCGGGAAGGGATGTCAGAACCAAAACATGTGTAAGTGGTAAAGGTCTTGTCCCAAAAGAGTCGGGTCTTGTCAGAAGAGAAGGTTTTTATGTGCCTAAGGTTGAGGCAAGTTGTTAAATAGAAGTCGCGTTGGCAGACGAAGTGACCATCATCATCTCATTATGAAGCCAAAAAGAATGAAAAATCACGACGCTCGTATCACATATGCTCTGCATCTCTTATCGTCTATACTTCACACACTTTGAAGTGTACCCGTTGCGCATATGTACTGCGGAAATATTCAGCTTGCTTCGAAACCTCCAGTCACCATGGATTCAGCATCCCCTGGCACGTTTTCATCTCTCGCCTACCCAATTATAAATTTCGATCGCCCTGCTTGTATTCTGTTCACTAGCCAAGTTTACACACTGCCTGTAATTCTTCTCAGGGGCCGAGGTCAATTGAGATTACTGCCTTTGGTCCATGCCAAATCCAATGCGCATAGAACAAACACGCGTTGCACCATGACGACATCCCAGAACATAAGGAAGGGTACACGAAGTGGCAAGAATGTTGGGCCCGAGCCTCAAAGCTTGACATTGGTCAACGAAGATCTAGAGGTCAGAGCGTCTTTTGAATAGGTCAGATGCATGTCCTTTTGTCGAAAAATCCAATGATTCAACATGAAACTAGCGGAACAGTTCTCACTTCGGTTCGATGTGTCCCGCGTGGTAATTGTAGGTGTCACTTTTCAGGTAATAGAGGAAAATCTGTTGACCGCAATAGAGATCCCTCCGTGCGGTGAAAGGTGTTTTAAGGGAATGCCTTTGGACGCGCAGTTTTACGAAGATTTCATCAAGCAAGATGGTCTAAGTGGGAAAGTCAGAATGAGCATTCCAAGTAGATATTTGTAGGAGCCCTTTCAGAAACTCCTGGGAGCATTAGGAAATATTTCACCTGTGAGGAAAGGTTTGACAGTATACATTCGCATCACATTAGATTGCTGATGCATTTTACAAAAAGGAGACCGTTAAATATGCCCTTCTTCTTGCACCAAAGCCTCCAAGAAATGGCAGACAATGCCCGGGCTGAAGCATATCATCCAAAGAAGAAACTATCTCATGTCTCGTTGATTAAATTGTTGGTAGTTAAGGAGTTGATATGATTGGGAAACAACTGGGATTCATTTCTACTTACAGTGGACATTCCCAAGGATCCAAAAGGAGATTCCCCTCTACCCGTAGAAAGGGTAACATCACACCGCACGATGGCTGAAACAAAAAGGGATGTGGAGGAAGGAAAGACATTAGAAGCCCTATACCCCCAACAACTGACACCTCAAAGAAGGGGCATGCCAAGGAAGAACAAGGAAGCTGGGGAGACCTAAGTCCCGAGCAAGCCACGCGCAAAGTCAGTCGTCGAAGAGATATTCATCCGCGCCATTCGGCTAGAACCTGTCAAAGGTCCAAGTAGAGAAAGTTGGAGCAGAAGGAAGAGGATAGACACTGAAGGCACATATGTTCATGAGCCGTCGCGGAAGCTAAAGAAAGAGCAGCTCGCTATTGCTGAGCTATACCAGGAAAACAGAGAGTTGAGACAACAATTAGCAGTGAAGACCCTCGAAGCATCAACATCACAAGGCCGCGAGGGAAACGTGACTTGACTCAAGAGACAAATTAGAGATGCGCAAGATAAAATAATACAATTGCGCGAAAAACATAGGATGTCGGAAGAAATGAATGTGAAACAATTCAAGGAATGTAGATCGATCATGGAGAATGTCTGCGTAGCTCTAGCCAGCATGCAGAAGAAGTTGAAAGGGAACACAATTTTGCAAAGGCAAGTGATGAATCTGAAAAGTCCAATTGGTCTTTGAGGAGAACGCTTCGGATATCAAAACTACAAACGAGACCACAAGCATGATTAGCCGACTCCATTTTTGTCTTCTTAGACGTGGTGTGGACTTTCTCTCCCCGCATCCTGTGTCCCACCAGGAAGTAGGGACTTTGACAGATACCCGTGTGACAAACATACGATGCTTAGCGATATAATCTCATCCATTGCAAAGGATAGGTGTACGTTGGACATGCGATAGTTTGAAGAAAGGATTTTTTCCCTAGCTGGGTTCATCATTTTGAAAGAACCTGTGACAGTCTGCAGTCACCCGCCACATTCACACACCAACAAATGATCGCATGACAAAAAATCAAGGCCGTTACAATGGGTGGCAAGAGTTTGACAGTGCATTTGATCATCCAGATACCCTGTCAAAGGAAAGTAATCAACACATCACTCTCTAGCGACAAGATCTTGCTGATGAATGAACCGTCGTGGCAAAGACAAGCGGCTATGATGCAACTAAGTAAAATCAGTTTCTATTTTTAGTGAAGTGCCATACAAAGAGTCATTTGACAGGGAGTAGTCAGAGCCTAATTTCTAGGGATGGTAGTTAGAGCACAGGGTAGCTCGAGCGACACACCCTTGTCTATATATTCCATCTTTTCAAGGTAAGCCAGGTTGGTTGGAAAAATATTGTAGACAGTGACTATTGAATGTATTTTTGATCCGATTGAAACTTAATGCAAAGGTCATGAAGCTTTGATGAAAAGATTCTAATGGTGACAGTTTGATGTATTGTATTCTCTCTGTGTATATGTGCTTTCCTGTGTTCTTTATATTCACATATGTATTTTTTGTCTAAATCAGAATGTGATTTCGAATCTAGAATTCATTGCGCGATGCTCTAGGTTCGCGCAGTGCTCTAGATTAGATGAATTGTGTTTCTTTTAGGCAAACTCCAAATTCATCCCCAGTGGTGTCCCGAGTTGTTTCATGTGTTTTTCTCTCGCCACACACAACAAATTTTAACTGAAATAATGTTTCCCATTTAGCCTTTATCCTCTCAATTTTAGTCACCAAGTCATTTGTTTCTATCGATTTATTAAATCGACTCCATATCCCAAGGTCTTTCTTTATTTCTCCATTAGAACCAAAAAACATTGTTTAAAGGTTTTAAATCTAGCCGATATTTTATAGCCATATCCTGTATAGAGACGAAGTCTCCAGAGAGATCCCTCTCCAAGTTCGAAAGGCTAGTTTCCGGCCTCAAAGTTGGTTTGTAGGTTGTCTCTATCATTCGTTTTCTCAGACGAACGAAGTTTACAGAGCGCTAACATTTTGGCGCCATTGTCGGGGACATAATTGAATAATTTTTCCCTGGGAGAATGACTAAAGCTATAGTTTGAACCCTAAGGGTAACAATGGGGTAAACATCTGTATTGGCTGAAACTTTACCCTGACAACTCTAGTGAAAGAGACCAGTACCACGTAGTAGAACCATTCAAAAACCCTGGCTCTGAAGACCATTTATACCAGAGCCAATTCTGACCTGAACCTTGTAGAGCCTGTGTATGATTATGAGATACTTCTGTGTAGGGTAAGGGAGCAGGTGCAAGACCCGTTCTATTAACTAGACATAAACATTTCCTTTCCCAAGGATGGGGCTCAAAGCAATAACGATCTCAACTTTGACACCCTGTTTGAATAAACTTTGTTCAGGTCTAAATCATAAACCAACTTGGACCATATAGTCTTTGATGAGGAGATGTTTCGATCTCTAATCCAACAAGCTCCAAATCCAGCTCAAAAAATTCCACAAATCCCGAAGCCCCCTAGAGCAATGGCTGCCAGATTCTCCGCCCTTGTTCTGTCAACCCAACTCCATAATTTTCCACATAACTACAGCCAGAGGATCAAACTATATGATGTTGAAGGAAACGTATCTGCCCTAAAGCACATGGATTGGTTCAACGCTTCTGTTGATCTAGAAGAGGTAGACCATGAAAACACGAAGATTATATTGTTTGCGCAGAGTCTTTCGGGTGAGGTTAGAAAGTGGTTCAAAGCCCTCCCAGCAGCAAGCATTCCAGACCTCGCCACATTTGAAACGTCTTTCATTGCTATTTGGGGAGACAAAAATAATCCTTTGTAGTTGTTGATGCAGTACAACAATATGAAGAGAGCACTAGAGGAGACGATGCAAGATTTCTCGACCCGTTTCATGAGGGTTTACAAATCAATTCCCATAGAAGTCGAGCCGCTTGCCAGGGTTGCGTAGCTGCGATACACCGACTCCTTTGACAATGATTTCACCTTGCTGTTAAGGGAGATAATATCTACAAATTTAGACACCATGATGAGCGACGCAATCGAAGTCGAGGTAAACCTGATGGCGTTGGGAAATATCAAACAAAGCCTCAATAGAGGTGGGAAGAAACCCCAAGGGGATGCGCAACCATCAACTTCTCGATCCTCAGAGGACAAGTTCGACTTGATGATGAAGATGATGGAGAAGCTGATGGAAAGAATGTCCATGGGAAACAAACCAGTCGCCCAAGAAAATCATGACCCCCAGCCCATAAATCAGAACCCTAGAAGAGGTCCAGTCCTGTAGATCAGGCAGAGGGAACATAGAGACCAAGTCAAAAAACAAATAAGGCCCCTATTCCAAAACAATTACGCGGAAAAATATTTTGATCATATGTTCCAATATCAAATGCATTGTTGCGAAGACAAGGACATGCGCGTGTTCTTGACGAAGGGGGAATACGATCAATACATGAGTGAAAATGATGATATTATGCTTGAGACGGATGACACACTGTCTTGGGAAACAAAGGAATTTAGGAAGGGTTATCACAATGCCATCATGCAGTTCCAAAATCAATACAACCTCAAGAGAAAAAAGGAGTCTACAGAGTCTCAACAGACAAATCCCATAAAGGAGCCTCAACAGATGATTCCGATAAGGAAAATTCCGATGGATATCCCTTCCACAAGTTGACTGAAGCAAGACAACTTGACCAAGGATGCAACGAAAAAGGTAAAGTCAAAGGAGGAGGTTCCAAGGAAAGCGCCAGAAACAAGCTGGGAGACGTGCGTCAAGGAGGTAGAAAAGGTCTCTCCCCCTTGAACGAAATGGAAAAGATTAAAATCTCCATCCCTTTCAACGAACTCATCAAGAAAGGATAATATCATGATAAGATTATTAAAATGCTAAAGATGGGGGGGACTCCCGACACTTTGAACATCCATGATGATCACCCTGCCATTTTGTTCGGTCTGCGCATGGAGGAGACGGGCGATACTAAGGACGTTCCCCCATTCTATGTCAATCTCAAGGTCAATGACATGACCTTTCATAACGCCATGCTAGATTTGGGCACGTCACACAATATCATGCCCAAAGTGATCATGGATGAGTTGGGTTTGGACATCACCAGGCCCTATAAGAATCCTTTTTCTTTCGATTCAAGGAAAGTGAAATGTTTGGGCTTGATCAAAGATTTGGTTGTCACTGACCCAAATCCCTTCTAATAATCTGGTTATGGATGTGGTCGTGGCTGATATACCCCGAAAATTGGCATGCTATTATCCAAGTCATGGGACGCGAAATTGAAGGGAACTATGTAGATGGATATGTCATATGCCACCATTCCTGTCTTCATCCAAGAAAGATGGTTATACAGAGAAGTACTGCTGAAATACATGGTGAGCAGTAGGACGCAGTCGAATAACCACCCTATCTACTCCGTCGACATTGATATCGGCTCCATATTTTACAATGACCCGAGCTTTGAAGAGGAAGAACCGATAGCTGTCATGGTCATGGATGATAAAGTCACACGATGAGTAGCAAAGTGTGTAGAACCGAGGAACCACACAGAGAACAATATGTGGAACATGAGTTTCGATGGAGCTGTCAGTAAGGAAGGGGTAGGGGTCGGTGTATGTATAAGTACTCCCAAGGTGGGCACAAAACTCTCCTGATACAAACTCACCTTCAACTGTACAAATAACATGGCTGAGTACGAGGCACTAATTTTGGGCCTGAAAGTTTTGAAAGAGTTGGGCACAAAGAGGATAGTGGTGCATGGAGACTTCGAGCTCATTATAAACCAAGTGAAAGACATATACCAATCCAAGCACCCCAGGCTGAGAGTGTACAGAAACCTAGTGCTGGACCTCCTCGAAGAATTCTCGGAGTATAATTTATCAGCGATCCCGAGGGGGAAGAATCAAATTGTGGATTCCTTGGCCACCTCGACCTCAGTTTTTAAAATTCCCATTTTCCCCAACAAAAAATATGAGATCGAAGTCAAACACAGGTTGGTTGTGCCCGATAATATCAAGTATTGGCAAGTGTTTGAGGATGACAAATAGGTGGAGAGATTTCTCCAAATGAGCGATGAGTTTGCTAATATAAATATTGATGATGAATGCTGTTGCGACGAAGATGAAAGTACATATGTGTTCAATAATGGAAACCTTTTCTAGAACCAAATAGCTGGGAGAGACATAGTACAACTAACTCATCCCAAAGGGATTAGTTCCGTTGGAAAAGTTGTTTGATGAAAACGATGTGGCTAGGAATCCCAAGATCACCACAAACGAGGAAGATGTCGAGGATTGCAACATTGGGACCCAGGAGAATCTGAAGAGAATCAAATTATCAAAAGCGCTCAGTCTGGAGCTAAAACAAGACTACATCAAGCTCATGAAGTATTTTCTTGACGTCTTCGATTGGAGTTATGATGACTTGAAAGTTTATGACACTAAAGTGATTCAACACGTCATTCCTCTCAAAGAAGACTAAAATCCTTTCAAGAAAAAGCTAATATGAATAAATCCCCTGCTTTTGCCGCTAATTGAAAAGGAGGTAAAGAAACTCTTCAAAGCGCCAAAATTATTGTTTCTTTAAGGTTTTCGAAATGGGTTTCCAATCTAGTGCCTGTAAGGAAGAAGAGCGGTGAAATAAGGTTGTGCGTGGATTTTCAAAACTTGAACAAAGTGTCCCTTAATGAAAACTACCCACTCCCTAAGATGGACTACATTCTGCAGAAGGTAGTTGGGTCTTAGAAGATGTCTATGATGGATGGTTTTTCAGGCTACAATCAGATCATGGTACACCCAGATGACCGGGAAAAGACAACTTTCACGACACCATGAGGGACATTCATGTACGCCAAGATTCCTTTCAGCCTTATGAACGTTGGAGCTACCTTCTAGAGGGCAATGGACATAGCATTCTCTAAGTAAAAGGAGAAATTTATCATGATCTATATGGATGACATCATGGTGTACTCCGACTCCAACAAACAACACCTTGGGCATCTCAAGAAGGTCTTCCAAAAATGCAGGAAGTTCGACATATCTTTGAATCCGAAAAAATCACATTTCAGAATGCAAGAAGGGAAACTGTTGGGGCACATCATCTCAAAGGAGGGTATAAATATAGACCCCAACAGGGTAGAAGGAATCCTAAAAATCAACACTTCGCGTAGTAAGAAGGAGGTGCATTCCTTCGTGGGAAAGGTGAATTTCTTGAGAAGATTCATCCTGAACCTAGCGGAAATTATAAAACATATCACCATAATGATCAGAAAGGGGAGTGAGATCAAATGGAACCCAAAAGCCAGGAAATCATTCGAATATGTTAATATCGCACTAACCAAAGCTCCCGTGTTGGCCAGCCCAGGCTTCACGAAGGACTTCATCTTGTTCTTGTTCGCCTCAGAACATACCATTGCTGGCGTACTATTACAAAAAGTTGATCAGTGATCTGAGAAACCTATAGCCTATTTCAGTCGAACGCTGAGGGATTCACCACTAAGGTATGGCATTATGGAGAAACAAGCACACACCTTAGTGAAATCCCTAAAGGAGTTTAGAACCTACATACTACATTCCCATGTTATCGCTTACGTGCCCAACAACTCAGTCAAGTATTTCCTGACTCAGCCTGACCTTGAGGGAAGAAGAGGTAAGTGGATCGCAACCATGCTCGAATACGACCTCGAAATCAAGCCCACAAAGATGATCAAGGGACAGGGCCTCACAAAAATGATGGTGCAATCGAACTGTGACGTTCTTTGAATCAACTTCATTGCTGATCTATCGGAGAAAACTCATGAAGAAACAATCGCGCAGGTGTCTTAGAAGTTCATCGATTCACCTTGGTATACAAACATCATTTATGTGTTGAGGAATTTGCAAGCTCCTCCGGGGTTAAGTAAGACCAAGGCCAAATTCTTAAATCTCAAAGCTACTAAGTTCTGCATCTTGGATAACTCAATGTATCGGAAAGATCTGGGAGGGATATTGTTGAGTTTCTTACTAGAAGATGACACAGAACATGCCATCATAGAAATTCACAAAGGAGACTACGGAGGACATCACTACTGGAAAACCATTGCGCATAAAATTCTAAGAGTAGGTTACTATTGGCCCAATATCTTCGCAGATGTGTACAAAAAGTTTCTAGTTGCCACTAGTGTCATATTTTCGATGGAAGGAGAAACCTGCAACCCCTGTTGCTGAAACTGATCTCAGTCGAAGCACCGTTCATGCAATGGGGCCTTGACTTTATAGGAGAGATTCATCCGCCATCCTCGATGCAACATAGATGGATACTTACAACCATGGATTACTTCACGAAATGGATCGAAGAAATTCCAACGAATCAAACTACTGACACGGTCATCATTCAGTTCCTGGAGACCAACATTATGTCTAGATTCGAGTGCCCTATCAAGATCATTACGGATAATGCGGCCACATTTAAGCCCAAGAAAATGGATAAGTTTTGCAAGGATTACAATATAACCCTGGGACATTCTACAACATATTACCCACAGGTTAATGGGTTAGTAGAATTGTCAAACAAAAGCTTAATCAGGATCATTAAAAGATTCTTGTAGGACAACAAGAAGTCCTGGCATAGGAAACTCATTTATGTGTTGTGGGCAGACAGATTCACTACCAAAAATTCCATCTCCACAGCGCCATTCCATATCGTATATGGCGCAGACGCAATTTTCCCCACCTCACTGGGATTTCCCGTTAGGAAGTTGCTGCAAGAGAAAGAGGCTGAGCCAAACGACACACAGAGAAGGATAAATCAACTAATTCATGCACAACAGATGAGGGAGTAGGTCTACAACCGATCACAAATTCACCAGGACAGGATGAAGAAAAGTTTCGACAAGCAATCCAACAGGAGGAATTTCAGGTGGAGGATCTAGTGCTAAAGTGGGACGTGAGAAACGAAGACAAGGGAAGGCACAAAAAATTCGACCATCTTTGGATGGGCCCTTTCAAAATCTACACGTATCGTGGGAACAACGCATATCTGTTAGAATAAATTAATGGAGAGTCCACTGGTTTGGGGCCTGTAAACGCTAGGTTCCTCAACCACTATCTGGTGTAGTAAGGTCCATTTAAGTCTCATGCCAATGTAAATAGTCATTTTATTTTTGTTTTCAAAGAAGGCATTTTGAGTCAGTGTGTTAGTAGAAAATTGAAGGCTGGAGTGAAGGCCCAGAGTTTATGCTGAGTCTGGTCGAAACTATGTCAAGAAGGTTTAGGTTGCATTTTTCTTTTCCATTGTTTTAGAGTCTAGAAGTTGAATAAGGCCCAATGGTCAGGCACCTGGTCTGATTTTCTTTGCCAGCTCACTCAGAGGATAACATCCCCGTAGGAGCCAACTATTAGCGCCATCATTTTTTCAGCTAGAGTTGGTCTTAGTAGAGTCAGGGTCTGTGTGTCAAAGTGTGTGAGGTCAGGTACCAAACAACGAATGGGTCAAAGTCAGCAAGTGGACAGTTGGCCCTTGGATTCAGGAAGGGATGTCAGAACCAAAACATGTGTAAATGGTAAAGGTCTTGTCCCAAAAGAGTTGGGTCCTGTCAGAAGAGAAGGTTTTTACGCGCCTAAGGTCGAGGCAAGTTTTTAAATATAAGTCACGTCGGTAGATGAAGTGACCATGATGAGCTCATTATGAAGCTAGAAAGAATAAAAAATCATGGCGCTCGTATCACATATGCTCTACATCTCTTATCGGTTGTACTTAGCACACTCCGAAGTGTAATTGTCACGCGGAAGTACTGCGAAAATATTTAGCTTGCTTCAAAACCTCCACTCACCATGGATTCAGTATCCCTTGGCACATTTTCATCTCTCGCCCACCCAATTATAAATTTTGATCGCCCTGCCTATATTTTGTTCACCAACCAAGTTTACACACTTCCTGTAGTTATTCTTGCAAACCCATGTCAATTGAGATTACCGCCTTTGGCTCGTGCCAAATCCACTGTGCGCAGAAAAAACACGCGTTGCACCATGACGACATCCCAGAACATAAGGAAGGGTGCCCGAAGTGGTAGGACTATTGGGCTCGAGCCTCAAATCTTGACGTTGGTCAATGAAGATCCAGAGGTCATAGCGTATTTTGAATAGGTCAGATGCATGGCCTTTTGTAGGAAAATCCAAGGATTCAACATGAAGCTAGCGGAACAGTTCGCACTCCGGTTCGATGGGACCCATGCGGTGATTCCAGGTATTGCTTTCCAGGTAACAGAGGAAACTCTATCGGCCGCAAAAGAGATCCCTCCGCGCGGTGAAAGGTGGTTTAAAGGCATGCCTTTGGACACGCAGTGCTATGAAGATTTCATGAAGTAAGATGTTCTAAGTGGGAAAGTCGGAATGGGCATTCCAAGTAGATATTTGCAGGAGCCCTTTTGGAAACTCCTGGGAGCAATTAGGAAATATTTAACTTGTGAGGAAAGGTTTGATAGAATACATTCACATCACATTAGATTGTTGATACATTTCATAGGAAGGAGATCATTAAATCTTCGCTTCTTCTTGCACCAAAGACTCCGAGAAATGACAGACAGTGCTCGAGTTGAAGCATATCAACCAAAGAAGAAACTGTCTCATGTCTCGCCGATTAAATTGCTAGTAGTTGAGGATTTGAGGATATTGGGAAACAACTGGGATTTGTTTCTACTTACAACGGGCATTCCCAAGGATCCAAAAGGATATTCCCCTCTACCCACAGAAAGGGTAACATCACACCGTGCAGTGGCTGAAACAGGAAGGGCTATGGAGGAAGGAAAGACATTAGAAGCCCTATTCCCCCAACATTGGACACCTCGGAGAAGGGGCAGTCCAAGGAAGAACAAGGAAACCGGGGAGACCCAAGTCCCGAGCGAGAAACACGCAAAGTCAGTCGCTGAAGAGATACTCATGCGCGCCATTCGGCTAGAGCTGAAGGAGGAGGAGGACAGACACTGAAGGCACATATGTTCGTGAGTCATCATAGCAGCTGAAGCAAGCACAACTCACTATTGCTAAGCTATACCAGGAAAACAAAGAGTTGAGACAATAGTTAGCAGCAAATACCCTCAAAGCATCATCATCATAAAGCCGTGAGGGAAACGTGACTTGGCTCAAGAGAAAACTCAAGCAAGTGCAATATACAATCATACAGCTGCACAAAACATAGAGGATGTCGAAAGAAAAGAATGCGAAACACTTCAAGGAATGTGGACTAGTCATGGAGAACATCCACGTGGCTTTGGCTAGCACGCAGAAGAAGCTGAAAGGGAACACAGTTCTACAAAGGCAAGTGATGAATATGAAAAGGTACAATTGGTCTCTAAGGACAACTCTTTGGATATCAAAACTACAAACGAGACCAGGAGCATGATTAACCGACTCCATTTTTGTCTTCTCAGACATGGCGCAGACTTTGTCTCCCCACATCCTGTTTCCCATCGAGTAGGGACTCTGACAGAAACCTGCACGACAAATATACAATGCACAATGATAGAATATCATCCATTGTAAAGGAAAAGTGTATGTTGGATGTGCAACAGTTTGAAGAAAGGCATTGTTCCCTAGCTGGGGTCATCATTTTGGAAGCACCTGTGACGATCTGTAGTCACCCACCACATACACACACCAAAAAATTATCGCGCGACAGAAATCAAGGCCGTTACAATGGGTGGCAGGAGTCTGATAGTGCACTTGATCGTCTAGATACCTTGTCAAAGGAAAGTAATCGACACATCACTCTCTAGCGACAAAATCTTGCTGATGATTGAACCATCGTGGAAAAGATGAGCTACTATGATGCGACTGAGTACAATCAATTTCTATTTTTAGTGAAGTGCCATACAAAGAGTCATCTAACAGGGAGTAGTCAGAGCCTAATTTCTAGGGATGGTAGTTAGAGCGTAGGGTAACCTGAGCGACACACCCTTGTCTATATATTCCATCTTTTCAATGTAAGTCAGGTTGGTTGGAGAAATGGTGTAGACATTGACTATTGATTGTATTTTTAGTCTGATCGAAACTTAATGAAAATGTCTTGAAGCTTTGATGAAAAGATTCTAACGGTGACATTTTGATGTATTGTATTCTCTCTTTGTGTATGTGATTTCATGTGTTCTTTATATTCACATCTGTATTTTCTGTCTAAATCTGGACGTGATTTCAAATCTAGAATTCACCACGCAGTGTTCTAGATTCGGACAGTGCTCTAGATTAGACGAATTGTGTTTCTTCTAAGCGAACTTCGAATTCATCCTCAACGGTGCTCCAAGTTGCTTCATGTGTTTTTCTCTCGCTACGCACAATGATTTTTAACTGAAAGATTGTTGCCCATTTAGCCTTTATCCTCTCGAGTTCATTTAGTAAGTCATTTGTTTCTATCATTTTCTTAAATCGAATCCATAGCCCAAGGTCTTGCTTCTTTCGCCAATAGAACTGAAAAACATTTTTTAGAGGTGTTAAATCTAGCCAATAGTTTAAAGCCATATCCTGTAAAGAGACGAAGTATCCAGAGAGAGCCCTCTCCAAGTTCAAAAGGGTAGTTTCGAGCCTCAAAGTTGGTTTGTAGGTTTCCCTCTATCATTCATTTTCTCAGTCGAATGAAGTTTACAGAGCGCTAATAGTTGCCACAAAAAAACAAGCTTGGGACATTCTCAAATAAAATTACCAAGGAAATGATAAGGTGAAGACGGTAAATATCCATGCCTTCGTAACTGAATTTGAAACCCTAAAGTGATTGACACAAAGAGTGTTGACCAGCTCATGACCATAGTGATGGGAATTGTAAACTATATTAGGATGACTGGTGAATAGATTGAAGATCATAGGATTGTTGAAAAAGTCCTCAAAAGTCTACCCAAGAAATTTGAAATGGTCGTAAAAACCATCTTACAATCCAAATATCTATCCACCTTATCTGTAGAAGAAATGATGGGATCACTCATGTCACATGAAACTAGACTCAACTTGGAAGAAGGGTCTATGGAACATGCTTTCAAGACTCAAAATTATTTCAGCAGAGACAAAGGCAGAGGAAACAAAGGGAGACATCAAATAGGAATATGCAGAGGTAACCATAGTGTAGAGGAAATACACACAAAAGAACAATCAGGATAGTCACAACAGTCTAAAGACTCACAAAATCAAAGAGGAAGAGGGGGAAAATGGACAGACAAATCCAAAATTCAATGCTATTATTGCAGAAAGTATGGTCACTATGAAAGTGAATGCAGAAATAAGCAGCCAGATCAAAACAAAGGTAGAGAAGATGTCTCCAACAATGAAAGAGAAACCTCTGAAACAATGTTTCTTTCATGCCATACCTTTGAAGAAGGTCACTCTAAGGACCTTTGGTTGTTGGACAACGTCTACAAAAATCATATGATAAGTAACAAATATTTTATTTCTAGCATGGATACTACTATCAAATATTAAATTACTCTAGGTGATGATTCTGAAGTAAAATTTCTAGGAAAAGGTATTGTATATGTTTTAACCAAACAAGATAAGAAGAAAGACATACATGATGTCTATTATGTACCAAAACTTAAAACACATTCTAATAAGTGTAAGACAATTGATGGAGCATGGATATGATGTCTTATTCAAAGACTCAACATGCTTAATTTTGGATAAACCACCTAGTAGGAATCTCATTGAAAAAATACAAATGACCAAGAAAATAATGTTTCCATTAAATTTAAGAAGTGTCAATTTGTCCCAACCATATGCTCAAAATGTCTCAACCACAGATGAGACACTATTATGGCATGCTAGGTTTGGTCATATGCCTTTTATAAGTCTAAGTATTCTTCAAGAACATTGAATGGTCAAAGGTCTCCATGTTTTGAATGAACAAGACAACCCTTATGAAAGTTGTATACTTGAAAATCATAAGAGAGACAACTTTCAAATATTCTCCCATAGAGCAAAAGAACATTTAGAATTGGTTCACACAAATCTCTGTGGACCAATGAAAATCTAATCCATTGGTGGTAGTTTTTATTTTCTAGCATTTCTTGATGATTTTAGCAAGAAAATTTGGATTTATTTCCTTAAAAATAAATACAAAATTCTCAAGATTCAAAGAATTCAAAGCTGAAGAAAAAAAAATATTGGAAAATATGTGAAAGTGCTCAAATCAGACGGAGGAGGAGAATAAAATTCAAAACATTTTGCAAATTTTTGCAAACAGTATGACATCATAATGAAGACTACAACCAGATATACTCCATAGCAGAATGGAGTGGCTGAAAGGAAAAACTAGACCATCATGAACATGGCCAGGAGTATGCTCAGAGCAAAGAATTTGTCCAATGAGTATTGGGCTGAAGTGGTTTCCTCTTAAGTTTACATTCTAAACAAATCTCCAACAACAAGTGTCAAGAATAAAGTACCTCAAGAGGCACGGAGTGGAACAAAGTTGAATGTTTCTCACTTGATAATGTTTGGCTGCATTGCTTTTGCAGATATTCCTAAAGAGCTAAGAAAAAATCTCGACAACAAGAGTGGAAAATGCATCTTCATAGGATATAGTGAACAATCAAAATCCTACAAATTATATAATATAGTAACTAAGAAATTTCTGGTGAGTAGGGATGCCAAATTCTTTGAGAAGAAATCATGGAGTGATCAAGAAAATGAGATATTGGATAGTCAAAATCCACCGCAACAAATTCATGATCAAACAAAAAATTCATAATGACAAACACATCCACCAAGATTGCTAAGATTATTGATGCAAAAACAACAAGAACACATTGGAAATGGTTCTTCTTCCAGCAATGAATCATCCACTTCAATAGAAAATCAATGAACATGAAGCATACGAGAAATTTATGAGCATAACAATGACATCGAGCAACAAGGTCATTTTGCATTACTATCCTGTCAGCTAATCTTCTTTGAAGAATAAGTAAAAGAGGAACATTGGATAGAAGCCATGAATGAGGAAATTGAAGCCATAGAAAGGAACAAGACTTGGGATCTTGTTGATTTTCCAGTAAAAAAATCCAACATAGGAGTCAAGTGGCTGTACAAAACAAAGCTAAATGAAAAAGGAAAGATTGAGAAACATAATGCAAGGGTAGTTGCCAAAGGTTTCTCTCAACAACGTCGAATGGACTATGGTGAAACCTTTGCTCTAGTAGCAAGGTTAGATACAGTGGGAACCATTTTATTCACTGCAACTCAAAACAAATGGAAAGTCTACCAGTTAGATGTAAATTCAGCCTTCTTGAATGACATTCTACAAGAAGAAGTGTATACAGATCAACACCTCGTTTTGAAGTCAAAGGACAAGAGGATAAAGTGTATAAGTTGAAGAAAGCCTTGTATGGATTGAAGTAAGCTCCAAGAGCTTGGTACAATCAAATTGACTCTTACTTAACCAACAATGGATTCAGCAGGAGCAGTAATGAGCCAACCCTCTATACACAGTCAGAACATGAAGGTAAAATTCTCATTGTTTGTCTCTACGTTGATGATATGATTTATACAAACAATCTAATGTTAGAAGAATTTCAAGCTGCCATGAAAACAAAATTTGAGATGAGTGATCTTGGTCTTATGAAATATTTTTTGGGAATTGAAGTTGAACAATCTACCCATGGTATTTTTGTTTGTCAGCAAAAGTATGCTACAGATATCCTAAAAAGTTTTAGAATGGATAAATGCAAGCCAACAGAAAGTCCTATTGCACTAGGAATATAATTGAACAAACAAGATGAAGGCTCAACAATTGATTCAAATTTATATAACAGGCTAGTAGGTAGTCTCATGTACCCTAGTGCAACCAGACATGACATAATGTATGCAACAAATTTTGTTTCCAGATTTATGGAATCCCCCAAAGATTCTCATTGGAAAGTTGGAAAAAGAATACTAATGTATGTTGTAGGGACAATCAATTATGGCTTGTGGTACATAATTTATGAATATTATTCACTTACAAGGTACACACACAATGCTTTTACATGCATCATAGATGACAAGAAAAACACATTTGGTTACGTTTTTCATTTGGGTACCAATCTGATTTCATGGGCATCAAAGAAACAACCCATAGTTGCAATATCTTCAGCAGCAACATAGTATGTTGCTGCAAATTCAACATCTTGCCAAACAATATGGATGAGAAGACTCTTGAATGATGTAACACATATGGAAAATGACCCAACTCCTACCATTGCAATGTCAAATAATCATGTATTTCACAAGAAAAGAAACCATATTGACACTCACTCTCATTTCATTCAAGAGCTTGTCAATAATGGTGATATTTTTGTTCGTTCAAGAGCTTGTCAATAATGGTGATATTTTTGTTCAATTATGTGCTTCAAAAAATCACTTAGCATACATCGTTACAAACCGTTGGGAAAAAGTGTTTTTGAATTTCAAAGACAACACTTGGGCATTAACAATTGAGATTAAGGACAATATTAGAATTGATCTAGAGTTGTTCCCATTCCCTTGTTTACCAACTCACCTAATTAGTTTAACAAAACTTCAGTGAGACATTCAATTGAGTTATTATTTCTTTCAGATTAAATAGAGATATGTTGGATCCATTTGTATTTTTGTAATCTATTTAATAGTGAGAAAGGTACCCCTGAATTTCCTATCATGTTGGTGTTTAATTGTTTGTATGCCTCTTTAAATTTATCAAATATAATATAAAAACTCGTACCTAAGTCGAACTATAACCGAGCCAAATTTTAAATTGCAGGGAGCAAATTAATAGGTAAACGCCTAAACTCTATGCGCCGGCAGGGACACAATAAACCAAAACCTTTTCATATATTTAAGTGCGAAGTAATTTCTCTTCACCGACCTACTTTTTCCGTTCTTTCTCGAACTTTTATTTAAGCGCTGTTTCAAAAGTGCTATTGCAATTCACAATTAACTAGCATTACTTCCTGTTCTATATTTCTGAGTGAAAAGTTGATCCAGATATGATCTGGATACTTAGACAAAAATAGTACTCGATGAGCTCTCATTTTGTTTTTTTCTATTTATAAATATTAACATTGTTTAATCACAAAGTGTATATCAATTGGTTTGTGTGGGATTAAGGCTCTATCATGTTGAAATCTCATAAAAAAAAGTTAAAGATGGAAACCATTTACGAAAAAATTAAAATTTTAATGACAATGTCCCACTCATAAACCAATCATTCTTCTATCTAACATTAATGCTGTAATTGCACTTTATATAATTTCTCATATATTAATCTTGTCACTTCTAGATTCTGATGTCATTGTCAAATCCTAACCGTACGGACACACATTAGATTGCGCAGGTTCAGCTTACAAGTCACAGCTCCACTATTTTTAGTAGTATACAGGACACTTGAATCATCCCGTATCAAACGAAATTTCGTTTCTCATATCAACCGAAATTTTATCCCGCGCCCTAGCTTTATTCTCACCCCATGAACACTCTGGTTGCTTATTCCATAACATAAAAATAATCCTGCTTGGGTGACACATGCTGCTGCCGGGATTTGATCTAATGGGGAGTTATTCCAATTCCATTTCTTTGACTCCACGTCTTTTGTTACTTTGCTCACACCCATCCAAAACAAAGTGAATTCTATTTTTTGTTTCTCAATCGAAGAAATCTGGGTATCGACTTGAACTCTACCGTGTCTTTATTCCCGAAGAAACCTTTAAAGCTACAATCATAACTTCTTAAGTTCTCTTGGAATATTTCGACCTCTTAAAAGATGTTCTTCAGACAGAATTAGTAAACTTTGGTACTACTTATATCGAGTGTACAACATTCATGCTTCGTGCAGAAGTAACGGAATAAATAACACAACTTTTACTTTGGAACATTGGAATCTATTACTTTTACTCCACCTCCTGAGAAAGACTCAGAATTAATAATGTAATCCACCGATCCAAATGTAATCCACCGATTGGGCGAGAGTTCCAATCCATTACCCAATCCCTACTTTCTTAAAGTAGTTTCGAGTAGTAGTTATAATTTGTTGAAGCTAAAGCTAAGGCTGGAGAGTAAAAAGAAGAAAATGAATACGATAATTCCTCTGCTAGGAACAGCTGCTGCAGCAGCTGCTCTTGCTTTCGAGGTGTACAAGAAGGTGAGGAGAGATCGTATCCTATCAGAACAATATAAACAAATTAGGGATGCAGCGGCTAAGCTTTCGGCGGCTTCCAAACAGCCAGTCACCGTTCTGGTTCTTGGATTTCAGAACCATGGTCGGAGTTCTTTTGTGAATACTATGTTCAGAGTTCTTTACAAGGAGGAAGGTCCACTGATAATGCGAGCAGAGACAGGGCCTACCAAAAATACTACAACTGCACACAGAGTGCTTAGAGTGAAGAATACGCTTCTGAGAAGCCCAAAGTATTTGATGAACGTTATCGATACTCCTTGCTTCTCAACCTCCGAGGATATGGATGAAAATGTAATCAGAAACGTTTTAAGGGGTGGACAAGGAGGAATTCAAAATAATGTATCAGAACTAGGCGATCCTTCCCCGCAGAGAAACGTTCAAACAGTGCCCGAGTGTGTTATATTGGTGACGAAAGCGGAGGATTCTTACATAGGAGGACCTGCTTCGGATCGTTTGCCTAATTTAGTGAAAATTATACGCGAGGAAGGTACTCCACATGAAATGGATTGGATTGCACTATTTCATTCAATATTTACAAATATATATATAGAGATGTTCATAAGAGTGAAGGTTTTCACAGTTAATAGTTTTACCACAGTTAATAGTTTTACTGTTGATGAGCTTTTTGGATTAAAATGTGTCTCCATTCATCATCAGGGATAAATGAAGTTTTATGGTGAGAAAAGAGTGTCTAAAGATGAAATATCCTTGATGATGGGTGGTTAGTGTCCACTCTCAATATATCCTGATGATGGATGGTGAGTGTTCACTCTCAATGTATTCTGATGATGGGTGGTGAGTGTCCACTCTAAATGTTGGAAGTTTCAAAAAGTAAAACACAGTTTAATCTAGAGAGCTCACAGATATGTGCATAATTTGAAAGTGAAGGTTTTCACAGTTAATAATCATATTGTTGATGAGCTTTTTAGATTAAAATGTGTTTTAAGTTTTAAAACATTCAAAATTTGAGTGGAGTCTCCACCCATCATCAGAGACAAAATGAAGCTTGATAATGGGAAAGGAGTGCCAAAATCTGATATATCCCTGATGATGGGTGGTCAATGTCCTATTTGGACGTTTCAAAAAGTAAAATACAAATCCAGAGAGCTCAAGGAGATGTTCATAATTTGAGAGTGAAGGTTTTCACAGTTAATAGTCATACTGCTGATGAGCTTTCTAAATTAAAATGTGTCTTAAGTTTTGAAACGTTCAAAGTTTGAGTGGACACTCCGCCCATCATCAGGAACAAATGAACCTCAATAATGGGAAAATAGTGCAGAAAACTGATATATCCATGATGATGGGTGGTCAGTGTCCACTCCAAATGTTGGATGTTTCAAAAAGKAAAACACAGTTTAATCCAGAAAGCTCACAGATATGTTCATAATTTGAGAGTTAAGGTTTTCACAGTTAATAGTCATACTGCTAATGAGCTTTTTAAATTAAAATGTGTTTTAAGTTTTGAAACGTTCAAAGTTTGAGTAGACAGTCCACCCATCATCAGGAACAAATAAAGCTTGATAATAAAAAAATAGTGCCCAAAGCTGATATATCTCTTATGATGGGTRATCAGTGTCCACTCCAAATGTAGAAGTTTCAAAACTTAAAACACAGTTTAATCCAGAGAGCTCATCAGCAAAGATGTTCATGTTACTTAAAAGTTAAAACTAATTT
The DNA here is from genome assembly GCA_009831015.1 of Picea engelmannii. Lineage (NCBI taxonomy): Eukaryota > Viridiplantae > Streptophyta > Pinopsida > Pinales > Pinaceae > Picea > Picea engelmannii. Next base: position 1,784 of record ML830491.1, on the reverse strand, counting down.
ACAGAACGTTACTAATTCTGTTGCTATGATAGTTGAAATAATATTGTGTATTTGGTTCATTAAAAACAGAAAGTAGGACACCCTTATCTTATATAGAATCTGATAAAAATATTATTGAGGACGTTGATGCCTTGCAGGACTTCAATTTGTAGTGGTATTGACGCACAAGAAAGATATGCAGAAGGCGTCCATAGATCTCCGGGTTCTCACAAGAAGCGTTGCTCTGAAAGCGGGGACAGATTTTGTTCACTGTATAGAGAATTATGTCATAGATCATCGTGATGGGAAGAATGGTTCCACTGTGATCAGCAACGATTTCGACACTCACAACCAGACACTCAACGTTGTGAGGCAGTGCTTTGAGTATGTGAAGCAACGCCGCCAGGGAAAGCCACAAAAAATGAGCAAAGGCCAAGGCGCTGTAGATGATCCACTTCCCTTTTACGACTCAGCTTCCGACTAACTGAACGTTTAAGTTGTGTTTTATTTAATTTAGTAACGTGTATGAAACATTATAGTTGAGTTTGTATTAAATATAGTATTAAACGTTAAAATTGTTAATATTATAATATTAATTACGCCTAAAGGTTTATATCTATTGGAGATGAGTATAATTAATCATCTTTTAATCTAAAATTCTAATCGGATGGCTAACAATTGAAAACGCTGGAATATTCTTAGTTGTCTTCCCAAATCAATGAATGTGATTTACTCTTCATAACTTCCTTGTATTTTTGAATGCTGTGCTAGTTATTAAGGTCTTAGATTTCTTTGTTTGTATCATAATCAATCAACCAATTTTTATATGGATTGTAGATTGAAGCAAAGTCAACTAAAGTCAATGGTTGACTTTTCTTCACATCTATAAGACGAAATCTGCAAATTCTGTGCATCCAACCATTGATATTTATTCATTAAAAATAAATCATATATTTTGTACATAAATTAATATATGATTTAAATGAAGAATTTTTTCTTCCACATCCGTGCTTACACTATTGAGTCATTATAACTTCTTTCAGAAAGTACCCTATATGCATCTGAAAATTCTGACATGAAGTGACATGAAGTGGTAATCTAATTTTTATTTAACAACTTACATATTTTTTAAAAGAGTTTTGATGAAAATCCAGTCTAAAATTTGAAATTGCAAATTTTAATGGTTGAGATTACATATTTTGAGTATTCTAAAATTTTTGAAAATGTTGAATTGATTTATACATTCAAAAATATAATTAATTCCTAATTCTTAATGTCATGAGATTTTTGAGAATATCTAATTGATTTATACATTTAAAAAATATTATTCAAAAACTGTAAAATTATAATTTAGTTAGCAATTTCTCTGTAGAATTCTAATAATAATTTGTCAAAAATTAAAATACTTAAAACGTTTAAACTACAAGGTATAATTTTATCAATATTATAATACTTCCATATTTATGTAGTATGTATTATAGATATTTACAACTATACATACAAATTGAAAATTAAAAAACCATTGAAAAAAATTATATTTTTTAAAGATTTGCTAAAACCAAAACTGCCATGTTTTATTTTGTTTTCTTATTTACGATCGTAAATGTTTTGTCCGTATGAAATTCGTGGATGATGAAACTAAAAAATCCGACCAAAATATTTATATAAAGAATTTCCATGCAAATATAATATATTCACAGTTTGCTTTTCACTCAACGAGAGATATCTACAACGAGAATAAGTTTGATTGGGAAAGGATTCATATTTTGATAAAAAAATATACTAGCATAGTCACATAATTGTGG
>ML830490.1:142464-156349 GCA_009831015.1 Picea engelmannii | reverse complement strand
CTGACATATATGCTCATAAATTGTGAAATTGTGAACAATTACAGTATAAGAATGTCTATGCAATGTTTTGATAAGTAATGTTAGATATATGCTTATAACAGAAAGACCACGCATGGCTTATGTTGATAAATGAATTTAATTATGCATGAGTCGAACAAAGTCAAGCTTCCAGTCCATCCTCGGGAGTTTGTTTCCCCTTACCCGTCTCCAGGGATGCCCCTGAATAGATCTCATCACAGAGACTTTCCCTCCTTAGAAAGGTTCACCAAGAACCCCAAAAATGGACTTGAACACGCAAGTCTTAATAACCCTGTACGAGGAGGAATGACCCTCTTAAAATTTTGAAGTAGCAGTGTAGGGATAAGTAACGAATCGAAGGATGAGATCCTGTCGGAAAACCCATGGTCATTCACGACCGTCAGATTGACGGAAGTAGTAAGAGCATTACACATCTTGCCCCTTTTTCCCTCTATCTTCGTGAATAGCGAGGAAATAGGGATCGTAGGTCCCCAAGGTCCATGAGAACATTTGGACCGTTGATCTTTCCATACCCACGAAGTAGTGGAAGAAATGCGCGAGGTGGGACAGACCTAAGCCGTCAGATCGGCTGGAGAGGGAGACCTGGACCGTTGGTTTCTATGTCTGGGGTGTACTAAGTTAAGCATATAGAAGGGGGAAGATCGACAACCGTTGGATCTCATCCAGAAATCCCGTCGACCGTTGGATCGGGTTAAGATGCTCGGAGTTTAGTCTCTGGAGTGTGTGCAGGAAGAACGGATCTAGACCGTTAGATCTTGGTCCAATTACCCGTCAGCTGTCGGATCGGACCGGAGCTGTCCGAGGGTTACCATCAGGAGTCCAGCCATCGGCATATCGAGATTCTCGAGGACAATAAAATCGAGACACTTCAAGTCTCGAAACGTCGGGAGGATCTGGACCTTCCGTTTGAGGATACACGTGACGAAGATCGAGGTTTACTATCGCGAGTCAGGATATCGACATTCCCGTGGATAGGAGATCGGGGAAGTCCGAAGTAAAAACTCCAGTAAAATCTGAGTCGTCCGTTTGGGGAGACAGGTGTCAGAAATCCGGGGAGAGTCGAGATATTCGGCATCGGGAAATCGGAGTTCCTGAGGCCGTGAGAATTGGGACATCACAAGTCTCGAAATCCCGGAGAAATCAGGACCGTCCATCAGAGATGGATGTGTGGCAGAAATCGGTGCTGTCGGGGAAAGTCCCGACAAGAAATTGTTGATCGGCGTTTGGGTCATCGGGATATCGGGAATCCTGGTGACAATTTGTTTATGCATTTTGGAATCGCGAAGCTCGAAACCCTGATGAGTGGGGGCCAGCTGTCAGCATAGCGGGAAGACGGGATTCGAAGGATCGGGAATCCCGTGAGCCCATACATTTTGGCATTGAAGACCCCGTAGCCCCAACGAGGGATAAGACTGCGGTCACGGGGTTCGTGGTCATGTGAGCTAGGAGCCTAGCCAGGAGAGCTAGCGCGTAAAGGGCGCGTCGGGATTCGAGGAATCATGAGTCCTGGGGACGTTTGCATTTCGACATTGGAAAGTCCGAAACCCTGATGGGGGACAAGGCTGCGGTCTTGTGAGATAGAGGTCATGTGGTCTAAAGACTTAGCCCGGGAGGCTAAGGCAGCAGAGGAGCGTATCAAGATTCGAGGATCGGTGAACCAAATTGTTGGGACATCACGAGTGTCAAAACCCCGATGAGGAGGTATGGCTGTGGTCACATAGAGGGAGGTCGTATGGACCCAAAAGACTAGCCCAAGGGGACTAGTGGAAGTTGGAGTGCGTCGGGAATCGGAGGATCGCGGATCCAAAGGACATATGCATTTTTATATTAAAAAGCCCGAAACCCCGACGAAAAGAAAAGTAAAAGGCTGCGGTCTCGTGAGCATGATCGTGTGGACCAAGCCATAGCCCGGAGGGGCTAAGGCCGGAAGAGAGCTCGTCGGAGATAGGAGAATCGAGGGCATAGGAACCCTCGACATTAGAGAGGACAAAACCCCGAAAACCTGAAGTTGTCATCAGGGAAAGACCACGGTTAGGTGTAGAGAGCCGTATAGGTGAATGAAAGACCCGTTGCTCAAGGTTGGCATCTCGCTGATGCAAGCTTCGGGGATTCTCATTATTGAGAACTAAATGAAAAACTTTGATTTGGGTAGTGGGTATGTTACAGGGATTCCTCATGACTTTTTCCTACAAAGGTAAGGCCCGCATTATCACTTATTCCCTGAAGTCAATAAAGTTGTTTCTATTTGATTCTAGGATAAATATATCATCATACGACATATGTAAAGATCATCAACATAAGAAAACACATAAAGAATCGGTCTGTGAGTGGATAGATGAACATTGCCATTTTAAGTGTTGCACTAAAATAATTGAGGAACTAAAAGAAGAGTATGATTGGAAGAAGTTGCAACGCCTTTCATTCCAAGAATTTGAAGGAGAAAGGCCAGTGAAGGAAACATTAGAGGATCCTACAAGGAAGATCTATCGAGAACCTTAAAGGTAAAGAAAATCAACATTGACATAGAGGATTAGCTTTGACTAGCATCCATTAGGAACTACTAGGATGATGTGACAATGTCTAAGGTTGCAACCTTGATTGGAAAATATCTAGACCTATTTCTCTTGAGTTTCATGGACATGAAAGGGATAAAAAGATAACTTGGATAGATGAGGATAGAGCTTAAGTAGGATGCCATACCCATTAATAAAAGACCCTACAGGTTGAACTTGAGGATAAAAGAGAGAGTGTAGGAGGAAATTGACAAAATGCTTGTGGTAGGCTTGATATTTCCAGTAGAAGAGTAAGACTATATCAATGTGATCATCATTCAAGACAAAAAGGAAGGGGGAGGCATAAGGGTATATGTTGATTTCTGAGGATTGAACGCAACTTGCGTTCATGATTCATCCCCTACCCCTTTCAATGACGATTTCTTTAATTAAGTGGTGGGAAATGAGACCTACTCCTTGATTGATGGCTTCTCAAGATACCAACGGGTACATCTAGTAGAAGAGTATAAGAAGAAAACTACATTTTCTACAGAGTGGGGATCCTACGCTTATAACATAATTCCATTTGGGTTTAAAAATGCACCGATAATGTTTTCTAGGATAGTGATAGCAACATTCAAAGAATACATACACAAGTTCTTGGGTGTACCTAGGTGACTAGAGGTGTGTACAACTAGTTAAAGGATCATGATCCAATGTTGCACTAATTTTTGAGAGGTGTCGATAGTGAAAAATCTCTCTAAACCTCAAGAAATGTATCTTTTGCACATTATTGGGTCATGTTGTTTGTAATGATGAGGTACTCATAGATCTAGCCAAGATAGAAAATTGTTACTTTGGAATCCTTGACCAATGTTCATACCCTATGGTTGAATTTGGCCACATATGGTACTACAAAAGATTCATCAAGGGATACACGACCATCATTGCATCGATAGAGTGGTTTCTAAAGAAGACCGAGGAGTTTTTCCGGACAACGAAATGCCAAACATCCTTGGACATCTTGAAAGAGAAGTTGGTAAGTGCACCATCTTGATTTTTCTTAATTGGACTATTGAGTTTCATGTGCATTGCCTTAGGGGTCATACTAGCACAACCTAGCGAAGGAAAGATGGATCACCCAATCTATTTTTCCAGTAGAAAATGGTCAAAAGATAAATGCAACTACCCCACCACTAAGAGGGAAGGATTGGAAATTATGTACTCACTACAAAAATTCAGGAAATACATGTTAGGTGAACTCTTCAAGTTCTTTACAAACCATTATGTGATCAAATAATTAGTGAATACGTTAGCTTTGGAAGACCATATTTGCAGATGGTTGCAACTATTCTAGGAATTCAAATTTGAAGTCATATTGAAGCTAGGAAAAACTAATGTCAGGCCAAACCACCTTTCTAGAGTAGATATATGTATTGAGTATTGAGAGTCAATAACAATTTAGATTTGTAAATTTGTTTTCATCCTTCTTGAAAAATAGACACATTTGCATCAAGGGGGTCTCATTTTGATTAATCAAAGTTAGTTCCATGTAGGTCTTTGAGTTGCATCATCTTTCTATAGAATTGTGGCGTTATCCATAATTTTTTATGTCTTTTYAGTAGGTGTAGGACTAGTTAATGATAACCATGTGCATTTAATTACCTCTTAAGTCATGAAACCTAAAATGATGGGAGTAGGGGTTGCGGGGMAAGTAATAAGGGTCAATATGGTAGTTGGGTGGGTTACATCATGTCATCATTCAAATTTAGTTAATTCCATCATTCCCTTCACATAATGATGATAAATTGACAGTAAATGCACCTGGGAAAGATCATGATTTCCAAACTCTRACTATTTGTTAGGATTTTCGRAAAGATATGGCCACTTTCAAATTCATGAAAGATACAATCATTTTTTAGTTTAATGGAAATTAATATCTATTATTGAATGCCTTTTCTATTTAAGTTAACRTTGCCAACTTCTTGACTTKTTTTTCATAYAGCTCAAAGAAGAAGAAAGGAGCYTGAAACTCRTGAAGAGCTAGTTGATATCTATCCACTAGAGTGGAAGCTAGAGAACTAGGATCTAAGAGATTATCGAAGGACTTCCAGTAGTGTATTCAAGAAGGGAAACTGAGACATAAATTATGGGAAAAACAAATGTTAGAATGGCATTGAAAAGGGAGACAATTTTGGATGAGTCAATGGACCCTTAAGTCTTGCTAAGGGGGGAATTTAAAGGAAAATTAGAGAAAACCCCCATCATGGGGAATGACTTAATGGAAGCTAAATATCTCCTTGAGTTACAATATGTGTACTATATGTATAAAGTATTGATGAGCAATAAAGAGGATAAGGATGAAGTGGTTGATGAGGTGAAACAACTTCATATATCTTCACCTCTGAATACACTAGAAGTCTCAACCTTTATCTCATTAATGGTAGTTTAAGAGTGCATGGAATTCTTATTGAGTAGAGTACATTAGAGGAATTTATGGTTGGATATGCCATATGTATTCTCCCTAGAGCTTGTAAGAAACCTCATCAATATATCAATGGCCAACCAAGAAGTTAGCACATCATTTTAGTAGCACTAAAGGGAAATAAATATGGGGAGGAGGACCTTTACACGTGTTGTGGGATGAATGAAGGTCACAAGGGGGCTGACATGACCTCCATTAACTCAATTCTAATGTGCATGGTGGAAATGATTCTTACCTACTATGTAATGAGAAAACAAAAAAAAGGATAATGCAACCTAGACATTCTCTCAATAGTCGAAGCACGTGCAGAAGGTCAATCCCTGAATTGGTGCCAATTATTTTTGAATGAGTTCATAGAGGATACAATTGAAGCACACACAAAGAATCCATCATTTAATTATCGGTACTTTCTACTAGCATTTGCAATGTTCAATTCAGAACCACCACAAGGATTACAACTCCTTCCGATAGAAATAAGGGTTGGTTTTAGTAGCATTTGCACCTTGGAGGGCACGAAACAAGGTGGATCACACATAATTCAATGCCAGTGCCTTTATGATATAGTACAAGAGAATAACTGAGGTAACCAAATACCAATCCCGATTCCCCAACAAAATTATCAATCACTACTAGAATTGGTTAAGATTTGAGGCAACCTAAGACAATAGCTACATCAAGCCAATCATGAAGGGGGAAAGAAGGATAGAAGTGAGAACCCTTTGCCCTATATCCTTACTAGATATGGCATCGTAGAAGAAGCAAAGAGATGGGGTTTCATTTTGATTAATGAAAGTTAGGTCCATATAGGTCTTTGAGTTGCGTCATCATTCTATAGCATTGTAGTGTTATCCATAAATCTTTGATGTCATGCTAGTAGATGTGGGACCGGTTAATGATAATTGTGTGCATTTAATTACCTCTTTAAGTCATGAATCCCAAAATGACAAGAGTAGGGGTTAAGGGGAAAGCAATAAGGGTCAAGATGGTAGTTGGGTGGGTTACATCATATGCCATCGTTCAAATTTAGTTAATGCCATCATTCCTTCATGTAATGACAAAAAACCACCAATGAATTCACTTGGGAACGATCGTGATCGCCACACACCCTGACTAATTTTTAGGCTTTTCGGAAAGATATGGTCACTTTTCAAATTCATGGAAGATATGATAAATTTTTAGATTAATAGAAATTGATATCCATTATTCAATGTCTTCTATATTTAAGTTAACATTGTTATCTTCTTGAGTCATTCTACATATTGAGAGCTCAGAGAAGAAGAAAGGAGCATGAAAATTCATGAAGAGCTAGTTTATCCACCAAAGTGGAAGCTAGCGAACTATGATATAGGATATTATTGAAGGACTAGTAGTAGTGTATTAAGAAAGGGAAACCAAGACATAAAGTATGGGAAAACTAAATGTCAGAATGACATTGAATAGTAAGGAAGCAATTTTGGATGAGCCCATGAACCCCTAAGTCTTGCAAGGGGGGATTTAAAGGAAAATTAGAGAAAACCCCCATCATGGGGCACAAATTCATGGATGATAAATATCTCCCCGAGTTACAGTCTGTGTACTATATGCATAAATTTTATATGATCAATGGAAAGGAGAGGGAGGAAGTGGTTTATGATGTGAAACAACTTCATATATCGTCACCTTTGAATACATTATAAGTCTCAACCTTTATCTCATCAAACCCAGTTTAACAATGCACAAAATACTTATTGAGTAGAGTATAATAGGGGAAGTTATGGTTGGATAATCCATATGCATTATCCCTAGAGCTTGCAGGAGACCTCATTGGTATATCAACGGACAACTAAGAACTCAACACGACATTTTAGTAGCACAAAAGAACAAGAAAGATCGAGATAAGGACCTTTACACGTGCTATAGGATGCATAAAGGTCACAAGGGGGATGAAATCACCTCCATTGACTTAATTCCATTTCATATGGTGGCAAGGATTATTTCCCACCGTGTAATGAGAAAACAAAAGAAGGGAGAATGCAACTTGGACATTCTCTCAGTAGCTAAATCATGAGCATAAGGCCGATCCTTGAATTGGTGCCAATTATTTTTGAATGCATTCATAGAGGATACAATTTAAAAACACATAAAGACTCCATCATTTAACCATGTATACTTTCTACTAACATTTTTGATGTTCAATTGGGTGCCACCGCAAGGATGCCAACTCCTTCCAACATAAAAAAAGGGTTGACTTTAGTAGAATTTTCACATTGGGGGGAACAAAAGGAGGTGTCCCACACATAATTCAGTGATAGGGCCTTTACAATATAGTACAAGAGAATAGTTGATGTAACCAAATACCAATCTCGATTCCCCAACCAACTTATCAACCACTACAATTAGAAGTGGTTAATATTTGAGGCAACTAGAGACAATAGTTACACCATGCCAAACATGAAGCTTGGGGAAAGAAGGATAGTAGTGAACCCTTTGTCTGATATCCTTACTAGAGAGACCATCATAGAAGAAGTAAAGAGATGGCCAAGATTTGGAGTCACCATCATGAACCAAGGAGATATCTTTTTGTTTCCTAAGAAGAAACAACATGAGAGGGATGATGAGTTTGAGAAGGTCTCTATTATGTACCATGAATCACCGCCTCTCCCGACATCGCAAGAGTAGAGAAAAAGGAAGGAATTAGAGGCAGGAACATACTTGAGCCAAGCCATAGAGTGTGGGAAACATATGCAACATCTGCTCCAATGAAACCCATTATTCATATGTTATTGATCATCATCACACATAAAGACAACTAGACAAGAGAAGGAGGTTAGTAGTAGCCAACAAAACTAGTGGATATCTTGATGCAAAGGATGATCATGAAGAAACCAAGGATGCATCCACTACCATTCATGACTCAACCACTTGCAAGAATGAACGAAGTGGCCTTTGTCGACAAGGACATTAAGGATATGACTTCGCATCCCCCTATGGTAAGTACTGCACCCCATCCACTCAATACAATTCCACTCTTATAAGTTAATCCCACAAAAAAACAAGATGTTGTGGACCTCACTTGAGAGGAGCAGCCCCCATCCCCCATGGGAAGCACCAAAATAAAAATGGACCCTCAAGACATATAGGGTTGAAAAACATGAGGAAATGGACAACAACAAGAGGTCATGTTTAGATTGAAGCTCATGCCCAAAAAGTGTATATGTAGGAGGGATATGGCACCCAAAAACAAGAGTGACATGTGGCAGTGGGAGGAGATGACTAATACCCTAGGAAAGACCCATTTGGTGGGGTCAACCAATAGATAGAATAATAAGAGAAACAAGAAGAACAACATGAGAGACAAGAACAAGACCAACAAACATAGTAGGAAATGTAACATACAACCCAAAAAAAAGAGTGAAATTAGCGAGGCACTTGAGAAAACACCATGACGAGTAGATGGAGGATATTACACTGAAGGTTGGCACAACCCATGTTGCCAACCTCTCACCCCCATCCATTCCAACAACATTTAAATCAAACAACTACCATGCAATTGATCACAAGGTTAGCAACGTATATAGACTACTAGTTTGCATTCACATGAGAGTGCTAGAAGAACATTAACATTGTTCAATACATTGCTGCCAATGTCAAAGAGGTAATTAGAAATGTAACCATCTACCTTGGCAACAACCTCAACATTGGCACAACCTCTAGCTCAAATGGACCCGATGGCACCATTGCATTCTTAAGCATCACAACCCTCTGACATCTTCCAGGTCCCAATGAATGATTTAAAAAGACAACATTTCATTTCTGACAATGAGATTGGGCACCATCTACTACAAGTTGAGAGGGAGGTATTGCAACTACAAATAGAAAGAAACGAATTACAACTATAGCTAGACAATGCGCTTGAAGAGGTAGGTAACCCAAGGCAATAAAATATTTTTCTAGAGGATTAGGTTGAATAATTTTTTGATAGGCTCATCCACATGTGGCCGTTCATCATTGATCCAAAATTGATCTTTTAAAGACTTGGTTAAGTATTTTGCATGAGTTGATTTACTATTTAGAAATTGAAGAGAAGAAGAAGATTTAATGAAACAATGTTGCAACCATCATAAAGAAATTAGAACAGAAAGTAAGCACTAATAACAACAAACCATAATGCCAAAGATTATTAATGGAGTTTGACAATGTTGCCTATGTCTTCGGGCCTTTGTCTCAGTGGGGGAGGCTTTCTTATTAATATTCAATGCTTCAAAATAAATCAAAAGTATATCAAATGGATTACAAACTTCTCTGGTTGTGTTCTTCTTGACCTCATGAATCCAACACAACTGACGGCACTGAAAAAGGTTGAGCGTAGCTCCCGGAAATGGCCTCCAAAGTTCGCTTCCTTAATGGCTTCCCTACATAAAAAGGGCTTGAGCGTCACAAAATATTCATCATTATGTTGTTATGAACCTCTTCTCATGGATAAAAATACCTGGTTTATATAGATTTTCCAGTTGGGGGTCACATCCAAACTTCCTCCCAGGATATGGCCTCAAATCGGGCTCTAGATCCCCCCCAAATGGGCAAAAATCCACCAAAATCAGCATAAAAATCAATAAAAATACTTTTCCCAAAGTTGAAAACCCACAATTTTCCAAATATATGGGTCACGCCCCTTTCCTTCAACACCGTGGTCATATGGTACCCATGTGGCCAATGCCTAGGCTAAACAGCTAGGCCTGCGCCCTAGTACTCCATCCCTAGTCATGTGCGAGTGCCATGTGGCCTCGGGCTCTGGCTTGGTCCTCCGGTCTAGCTCCTGGTTTAGCGCCTTGGTCGACAGGCTAGCCCTGTCGACTGGGCGCTATCCCCAAATCTTTGCATTACCTCAATTTAAATACATATTATGCCACTTGTTATAACAAGTAACACATGCGCCCAGTTCGTTAGCACGTAGAGGTTGGAACGTTGGTGTGATTGGAGGTCAGGGGTTTGAGTCTCATGAAGTCATAACAAATTTTTGACCCAGGCCTTATTGGCCTAATCCAGGGTGCCATGTGGTGCCCTGTGATTGGGCCACATGTCGCCTCTGGATTGGCCCCATACACACAATTAACACACAGTCACTCTGTCCAGTCGGCTTGTTGTATGCCACGTCATTGCCTTGTCGGCCTGCACAGTTAGCACTGTACACCACATCATTGCCACGTGTCAACCTATCAGTGGGCCACGTCATCATATGGGATGCCACGTCAACGTCCATATAGTCCACGTGTTGAATCCGTACCATGTCAACTCAACCCTGAAAATGCTAAAAATGCTTGACACATGTCACGCTCTAGTGATGCCATGTCAACATGATGATGTCATCATTATGTCATGCTAATGTCATCTTCCACGTCACGCTGACGTACTGCTAACGTCAAAAGTACGAATTGTTGATTGTTGACTTTGACGTTTTTTTGCATGTTTGGGAAAAACTTTAGACTGTGATAACTTCGTCATATATAGTCCATTTTCGAAAAAGAATATGCTGCCAGAATCGGCACGACAAGCCCTACGCGATGGCGTTGGTTTCATTTGAATCCGAGAACTTTGAATTTTGAGCCAATATGGATCCATTTTGGATCATTCCTCCCCACTGGGACCTTTTGGTCCTCCAAAAGGATATTAACCAAACATCAAGTGCGAGATAGGCCTCCCCACTTGTCCTTTGTCTTTAAACTTTGTCATGTGCACCTGTCGCATATCAATCAATTGCATAATAACCATGACAACTAAAATCATATTGTGAGCCAGTTTAACTTGTTCACATCTTACTGGATCCACTACCATCCATGTAGAAAACATTAGCATCGATAATATCAGAAATATGACTGAAAATGAACCGATTTGTTTGACAAGCTTGCACAACATTAACTTATCTTGAAGCAAAGTATGATTGAAATCCCATCGTACAACTATCTCATGTTCATGCTTAAGATCAACTACTTTACTTGGCACAATTATAGGTGTATTTCTTGCATAAGTTGCCTTCTTTAATTGTTCCGTTGTTAGAAGAGATTGATTTGCTTTTATATGATGAGCATGTACAACATATTTAGTTCCCTTCTTAAACAAGTGATATTGATTTTGTTCCCTATAGAATATTTCTTTGCAAACATATAAATAAGGGCTTCCTAAGACCATTCCACATTCATTTAGTGGCACCACATCACATGTTACCTCATCCACAAACTTTGATGAAATTGAAAACCTTAAAGTGCATTGCTTTGTTATGGGCAATTTATGATTGTTGCTTATCCATTTAAGTGAGTAAGGTTTATGATGTAACTTAGTTTTCAATCCCAAGTGTTTAACCACTTCCGCTGAAATTAAGTTAGATTGAGATCCACTATCTATCAATGCGTCGATCTTGGTATGTTTCATAAGGGCCCTTATATGAAACAATTTACTTCTTGAATCAAAACCATCACCAATTTTACCTTCCAAACCAACTGTTGTAATCTTAGACTCATCACCTAAATCTGACCCCAAGTCTGTCGGATGTGCTGCTGCTGCAATTTTTTTCCTCCCTTTCCTCTCTTTGAACCACTTTGGTCTCTTCTCTGGGTGCAATTTCCAACAATGCTCATCATCGTGCCCTTCTTTCTTGCAATTCTTGCAAGAGAGCTTCTCTTCCTTCACTGTTGTTGAGTTTGCTTTCTTCCCATTCTCTTCGCCTTTTCCTTCCTTCTTTGAAGATGATTCCCCTGATACACTAACTCCAGTTTTTTCTGTTTCAATGTATGTTGCATGAACAGAAACTCCATCAAGATTATTAGGTCCAAACATAAATACAATATTACAAATATATGTAGGCAAACCTCATATATACTTCATAAGAGTTTCTTGTGTAGTCAATGGAACATCTAACATCAAAGCCATCTTATAAAATTCATCTGTATATTCCTGCATCGATTGTCCTTTTCTTAACTTAAGACTTTGCCATTCAATTAAAGCATTTTCCTTATATCCCAATGGATAGAACTATTTTCTAAGTGCGGAAATAAAATCATGCCATGATAGAAAAATCTTACCAACTTACTGAGTTCCATGTTGCATCTTACTTTGCCACCATATGAGAGATGTGCCTTCAAGATGAAGCGATGTCAATATGATTTTGGTTGCCTCATCTTTGATTTGTTGCACATTACAATATACCTCCATCTGTCTAACCTAGTTATCAAATTTCTCAGCATTAACTTCACCATACATAGGAAAAACAAATTTTACATCAAGTTTAAGTAATGGCATATCAGGCTTATGTTTATGAGAATGTTTTCTTGTTATAGTAGAATTTGAACTTGTACTTGAAGAAGAAGAAGATGGAGATTAAGGAGGTGAAGGAGGAGGTTTTGGAGGGTCCTCTCCTTCTTCACTTTTGTCTTGCTTTGAATATTCCCCTTGAACTGGTCTCTTCCGTTCCAAGTAATCATCATACAACACTTTTACTATCTTCGACATGGAAAAGAAAGTTTTTTTAAACTCTCTTTCATTTTGAGAAAGTCCTTCTTCCGATGCCATCTTCTCACTTTGAGATGTCCTCTTTCTTGATCCAATCTATGGATCTCCTTCTACAAGATCTCCTTCACCACGAATTAGATTTTCCTTGGTATTCATGCAAACTCAAACAACCAACTGTCAACTTGCTCTGATACCACTTGATTCGAAATTGATCTTTTAAAGACTTGGTTAAGTATTTTGCATGAGTTGATTTACCATTTAGAAATTGAAGAGAAGAAGAAGATTTAATGAAAGAATGTTGCAGCCATCATAAAGAAATCGGAACAGAAAGTAAGCACTAAGAACAAAAAACCATAATGCCAAAGATTGTTAACGGAGTTCGACAAAGTTGCCTATGTCTCTAGGCCTTTGTCTCAGTGGGGGAAGCTTTCTTATTAATCTTCAATGCTTCAATAATAAATCATAAGTACATCAAATGGATTACAAACTGGTATGTTTGTGTTCTGTTCGACCTCAGGAATCCAACACAACTAACGACACTGAAAAAGGCTGAGCGTAGCTCCCGGAAACGGCCTCCAAAGTTCGCTTCCTCAATGGCTTCCTTGCATAAACATGGCTTAAGAGTCAAAAAATATTTATCATTTTGTTTTTCTGAACCTCTTCTCATGGCCAAAAATAGTTGTTTTATATAGATTTTCTAGTTGGGGGTCACATCCCAACTTCCTCCCAACATCTAGCCTCAAATCGGGTTCTAGATCCCTCAAAAATGGGCAAACTCCACCTAAATCAGCATAAAAATCAATAAAAATCATTTTACCAAAGTTCAAAATCCACAATTTGCCAAATATATGGGCCGCGCATGAGATGAGAAGATGAAGGAAATATAGAAGGAAAATTATGAACTGGATCAATTGTTTCAGTCCACCAGCCAGGTCTAATCTCAATTAACACAACTTCGACCAATCATGCTTGACCATTACAACACATTACAACAAATCAACAATTCTACGGAAACTCATTGGTCATCTGTGCAAGAGACGTGGCCACTTGCACCCAACTACAACTAGGGAAACATATATCTATCAATTCTCAACATTTTGGTGGGAAAATGGACCAAGGAATTGGATGAATTCCTTGAATTTAGGAAGAAAGTTTAGGAAGAAAGTAAAGGCGATGGGAATTTACATGGGGGTGAGGTGACATGTGTGGTCAAGCTTGTTGGGCCCCTCGTTTTGAGTTTTGAAGAGAACTACATGGTGGTAGTGGAAAGAATAGGTAGCACAAGCCCAACAAATAGAATAGAGAGGAGTCACACCACACAGAGAACATACCACCAATAACAATGAGGAGCCTCAGTGCTAAAGAGAAATCTAAACAAGAACAACAT
>ML830490.1:27473-42750 GCA_009831015.1 Picea engelmannii | reverse complement strand
GAATTTTGATGTGTAACAAATTTCCCCCCAAAGTGTGAAGTCAAAAAATGAAAGTTGATGGTTGAAACAATTTGTATATTCTTCAAAGCAAGGGTATAGAGTCAGAGAACTTGGTAGAAGTTGCAGACAACCATCAAACAATGTTAATATGTGTTTCAATCTTGAGGCAGGCATACCTATACTCGGACTATAAATGACTCAAGTATGGTCACCAATAAATACATTGTGGGTCCATATTGACTAATGGGTATGGCCACCAGATATACAATGTGGATCCATACTTATGTGACATGAACTGATCGTAGCCACATAAAATACAAAATGGAACTACAAAATGATAAAACATAGCCACATACCAATACAATGTGGATCTATGTGACAACATAAGTATCGACATGCTCAAATGACTTCCTTCGCAACCTAGGCAAAATAGATAACATAGTGAATGTTCAACCTAGGATGTTTGTCCCAATCCCAATGTGGTATGAATTTATCCATGTGAATAGATGTTTTTATGTTGGTAGAAACCACTTGATTATCGGTCATTGAGGTAAATCGTTAACAATTGTGAGGGAAATCACCAATGATGTCAATGACTCCCAAGGAACCCTAGTACAATCAAGTGAATGTGAATAAATGAGTTGAGGTCGAACATTCATGGAATCATCCGATCAGAGGTAAATGATGTAAACCTATTGTTGGAAGCGAGGAGGCCTACCATTGAGGCATGCAAGTCCCAAGGTACTAACTGGTTTCTAAGTCTAATTCTAGGATGATGTGTTGAAGTTGACAAGAAAAGACTCTTCGAAGGAGGGCCTTGATGTATCCCCCATCATCAACATGAAACTGACATGAGAAAGTGATAAGATATAGAAAGTGAACACAAATTGACACGGGTATGAAAACTAGTAATTTTGTAGATGGTTGACTTTTGAGGAAAAAATTTCCCTTGAACACTGAGGCAGGACGTGAGACTTGGCAGCATAAACACAGAGTGGACCAAAACATAATGCAATGAGTGTTGAGGCATTATTTGGATGGGTTAAAGGAGTTGAAAGACTCATATGATTGGTTCAGTGTGGAGGTTTAGCGGATTATCCAAGTGTTCAGTGTGGAGGTTAAAAAAATGTTGTGTTCAAGGACAACTGCAAGAGCTGCTTACAAAACATTTCAAGAAATTTGACCCACTTCCTTCAATTTGTTCCCCCATCCAGATAGATTAGTACCTCTTTTTAATTTAACAATCTCGAGGAGGATAACACATGCTCGATATAACTCACCTTTGGTAAGTTCCTCTTCCCTTATTTAACGAAATGGAAGAAGTAAGGGTTTGTTCCCATATGGGTCCTTCAATATATAGTTCAGTGAGTCCAAAGAAAGAAAACTCGATGGTTTTTCATATTTAGAGAGTTTGAAAATAACTTAAAGGTGACTCTAGGGTTGTCCTTTTTCGTAATTTTTGTCTCCGGGGTCCAAAAAAGAGATAAACTATTACTCAGAAGACGCTCTTTCGAACATTTTAATGAGTGTGAAAGGAAGCAAGATCACTCGGTAATATTTTCATGTTTAGAGAGTCTAAAAAGAGCTTAAAGGAAACTCCAAGGGGTTCATTTTTCGTATATTCTTTACAAGTCTGAAAAAGTGATAAAAGTATACTCAGTTACATTCTCATGTATTTATGAGCGCGAGAAAGAACAAAGACTAATCTCATTGGTGTTACAAGGTCATTGAAAAAACTCTGCTCAAATTCCTGTACAGTCAAGTTGTTCTGGGAAAAATACATTAGTATCTTTTCAAAAAATGACAAAAACCCCAAAAATAACTTTATAATAAGGAGAGCTGACCAAATTTGAACATATCAAATTTCAAATTAGGGTAAAAAATCATTTTTACCTTTGTTTTTACTATTCTCCTCTCCTCTTTGAGTTTTTTTTCTCTTTGGAGGGTTTTTTCGGGTGTTGATTGCGAGGGTTGTGGGCGAACGTTTTTGAAACCATCTAAATCAGGTTGGTTCTTTCCTCCTCATTCATTTCCATGTCTTTTTATTGCATTTCAGCCATTTTTTTGTGCTTAGGATCCTTGAGAAGCCCTATAGCGTTGAACTGGATCGACACTCCCTCAAGTAATCGATGGGAGCGTCAATCATGATTTCAATGCCTTGGTATGTGTTTTGAGGGAGTGCTAGCACTAAGTTTTCTTATTTAATGGAGCGCTAGGTGCAGAATTTATATAAAAAAAAAAGGCTAAAAGGGAGCAATTTCTTTCTTTGAAAACTTAGCTAATAATGATTAATTGGTGTATTTGAAGGTTTTACTCATAGCTAATAATGATTGAATGGAAATAACGTGAGCACAAATTTGATGACATCGTTTCTCTACAAGACCCTCAAGTGAGGGCGAACTTACGCAATTTTGGCTTGCTCAAGTACTTCAAACTCCAAAATATGAGGAAAGAAGTGTTGTTGTTTGAATATTTGATTGATTTATTGGATGATGGTGAGAAAGCATTCTGAATAGGACCATGCATTATTGAGATCAATATCAATGATGTGTAATTATTGATAGGGATCTCGAGGAAAGGGGCACCTATTCTTTTGTCTTGGCATCGGGCCACTCCGCGACCGAAAGAGGCATATGTTTCCCAATACTGCATACCAGGGTCACACTTGGTAGGAGGAAGGATCATTATAAAAGATGTGATGGATCTATCTCTCTAATATATCCTATTTTCTATCATCAAATTGGCGATAAGAACTAGTGCCCATCTTGCTTCTGAGTCCCAAATCTCTTATGCCATCCAGTGCTTGGAACCTAGGCTATTCAACTGGAGCATAGGATTTTTGAGAAATGTTAAAGAGAAGATATCCAAATGTAGAAGAGGCAGAAAAAAATAGTTTGTATATGGTTATTTCTTGCTCTCATTTTTCCTGGAGAGGGCTCCACAGATGCAACCATAAGTTGCATTGATAGCTCGCCCTGTGACTAAGCCCCAAACGGAGTAGTGGACTAGTCTTTCCCCCGGGTTGGGGAATGAGCCCTCGGATTTTAGATTTACTATCGATTTATTTGCATGGTGGAGAAGGCAGCTAGTGGTGATCGAGGATTTCCCATATGTTGGGGTGGATTTCAAGGGTAGTGTGGGCTTGGTGCTTCTTGAGGGTATATAGTGGGACGCATCAAGTACGAAATATAATAACCTTGTAACAATTTTTTTTTTTTTTTTTATATGTTTTTGGTTGTACAATGAGGGATATAAGTCATTTTGTTTTCATCATGCAGATAGAGGTGTGTCATGTCTGGTAGAGATGCCAACATTAGGACTTTGTGGAGATGCATAGGAGGCGACAAAGCATGATGTCGTAGTGGGAGGACTCTGAGAGGTGGAGAGGAACCTCTGTGGCTTGACCATGGGTGCTCCTCCCCTGAGGAGGAGAGATGTGCCTCTACATCTTTAGAGACATACAGTTGGGTTATCTAAAGGCCTCAATCATTTGTTACGATGGGTGGCAAGAGCAGTAGTGTGTTATGCAGAGCACAATGTGGTGCAAGGGGGAGAGTAGAGTCTCCAATCATTTTGTATTCTTTATGATGATTTTATGGGCATAAAGGCCCATGTTTTGCCCTATTATGTACTTTTGTATGATGTATTTTGACAAAAAAACTTTTTCTATTAAGATTATATATATAAACGAGTTTTGCAGTGGCTACCTATGTTGTATTTTGTTTTATGTGATGTTTTTACACATATGCTTTATGTTCCAAATGTTTTATCTATGCGTAATATACCAATCTAACATGTAATCTCTTAACGAATATGTGATCGTGTTGAGTTCTCTTGATATATGTATGTATTTGATAAATTCAAAATATCTTTCAAGATGGTGAACTCTTAGATGGAGACATAGTAAATTTGAGTTGCGAACGACATATTCACAATTTAGTTGACAGACCACAAGTTGAAAATCGAGGTTGATAATCAATTGAGATATACCAAGAGAAGAGGCTTCAGTTAAAAGTTCGATGAAGACATGCTACTCTGCAACGTTATTGGTTGTAGATCTGAGTCAAATTCCTCCTGAACTCACTAACACTCCAGAGTGATAGATGACCCAAGTTGCAGAAGCGATGTTCTGGGTATGTCGACTAGCACCATCGGCAAACCCAAAATAGATGGGAAAGGATGATGTCATCTACGCATTCAATCACAAATAAAAGTATAAGCAGTTGAGGAAAAACTCATGCACACAAAAGAAAATACACACCAAGTCAAAAGAATATAGTACAGTAATGTACAAAGCACACATGTGAGATATTCTATGCATAGTACTTCTTGAGGTAAATCCCATTTTGAGGCTCACCAAGAGATATTCAATCGTAGTCTACTAACTCATAGGAACCTCTACATAGCACATGTTTTATGATGTATGGCCCATGCCACATGGGTTCTAACTTGTTTGCCCCCAGTTTTTCATGATTTTGATCATAGACTAGGACTAGATATCCTTCTGCAAAAGTGTGAGGTTGGATAGACTTATCTTATTGATTTTTTATGCATTTTTTATATTTCTCATTGATGAGAGAAGCATCGCGACAGGTTTCATCCATCTTGGTTAGATATAAGAATCATTCCTCTTTAGAAGAGGTATGGGGTAGGATTTCTACGGTGAGTTTCAACTAAGGAATCTCACAATCGATTGGTAGCATCGCTTCTATCTCGTATACCAACTGGAAGGGTGTAAGTCCAGTTGTGGTTTTAACTGAAGTTCGATAATCCCAGAGTGTAGAGAAGAGATGAAAGTGCCGAGAGGTTTTGTTCACTCCCACCATGCACTGAAGCATGGTTTTCAGGAATTTGTTTATGGCTTCAACTTGTCCATTTTCCTGAGGGTAATAGGGGGATGATTTGTCATGGTGAAAACCTGTTACCTAACTTGGTGTGTAATTCACCCAGAATTTGGATATGTAAATGAGATCCATGATCAATTGCAATATCTTGTGGGACACTGAATCAAGCGATGATGTGATTGAACGCAAAAAGTGTTGCAATGCATCCATCGTTAAGGAATGTAGGCATAGCTCAGCCCATTTAGTGAAATAATCGACGATAAAGATAATATAATTATGCCCCATAGTTGAGGTAGGCTTACATTGCATACAATCGATGCCCCATTTTTCAAAGGGGCCGACAAAGACAATGGGATGAAGTGGAGTCAGTTGGGTATGTGCTTTCTTCTGAAAGATATGACAGGGTGGGAATTTTTTAATGGGCTCAATGCAATCTTTGAATATGGAAGGCCAAAAATAACCGACACGTAGAGTTTTTTGGGTTGTATCCATCCCAAAAAGATGACCGCCATAGACTCTAAGGTGACAGTCATTTAAAACTTTTTCAACCTTTTCATGGGTTAAGCAACGTCGTAAGACAGTATCAATTCCACGACAATACAAGATGTCGCCAATGATAAGGTATCACTTTGAATGGTGTCTAATGCGATGTCATTCATCACGTGAAATGTTAGGTTGAAAGCATTGGGTTTGGAGATAGAGAATAATATCTCCATACCATGGATCAGACGTAACAATGAGGAACATGGATTCATTGGGAAGATAATCACTAGGCTCATTATCCTCATCAGTATGGGGAAGATCGCAAATTAATTCCACAAAAACCAATGATTTATTATCCTTGGATTTGGAAAATTCGACATAGAATTCTTGGAGAATGACGATCCATTTTGAATATTTTCTCCCAAGTACTTGACGAGTCAAGATGTGGTACATGGGGTTCAAGTCTACAATGACCATGGTAGTGTGTAACAAAATATAGTGGAAAAATATTTGGACAGAAATAACTGCTACCAAAGCCATATTTTCGACATGTGAATACCAGAGTTCGGGACCTGATAGACTTTTACTCAAATAGTAGATAACATGTCTGGTGACGTCATCATCCTCTTGTACTAACACCATGGAAATAGTGGAAGTAGAGGCAACCAAATAAAGGATATAATCCTTCGCATAATTTGGTGGGTGCAAAAGATGTGTGTTCGTTAAATCATGCTTAAGAGCATCAAATGAATGTTGAGCGGTTGCATCCCAGATGAAAGGGGCATCTTTATGCAGCAATCTCATGAATCCTTTAGTGATTTTGGTGTAATTGCAAATGAAACGATGACGAAAGTTTTTCTTCCCTTGAAAAATTTTCATTTGGGTAGGGTTGTTGGGAGGGGGTAAAGAGAGAATGGCTTTGAATTTTAAGGGATCCACCCTAATCCCATCTTTGGAGACTACAAATCCAAGGAGTCTCCCTGATTCAATAGAGAAAATTCATTTATGGGGGTTCAGACGTATGTTGTAAAACCTTCATTGAAGAAATATGGCTTGTAGGTGACCAATATGGTCTCGTCGATGAGTTAAGTGAGTTGGTAAGTCATCGAGATAAGGTTCAACGATATTTTTGATGTCATGGAACGCATACAACATGGCCCACTGAAAAGTGGCTCTAGCATTTTTAAGGCCAAAAGGTAATTTTCGACAAGAAAAAGTCCCCCATGGGAAGATGAAGGTTATTTTGTGTTGAACACCCGGTAAAATGTCGATCTGGTTATATCCATAAAATTCATCCATAAAAGAGAAAATGATGCTTCTGACGCAATTATCGATAATTTGGTCGATAAACGTTGTAGGGTAATTGTCCTTGGGACAAGCCTTATTAAGATCCTGATAATAGAAACAAACACTAATTGTCCATTGTTTCTTTGTGACCGGAATGATGTTGGAAACCCATTCGATCAGAGGGATGGGATAAATAAAACCATATTTTAATATTTTTTCAAATTCTGCCTTGATTGTTGTAACTTTCTTCAGATGAACCGGGTGAAGTTTTTGTCTCACATGTTTAACTCTGGGGTAATTTTTTATTTAATGCAAAATGATCGATGGATCAATCCATGGAATTTATCTGTAGCTCCAAGAGAATATGTCGTGAAATTATTTAAACAAAGTGATATAAGTTTCAACTTCTTTGGTTGAACAACTTGCACCTAGTTGTATGTTTTCCACACTACCTTCTTTAATGGATATGTCGACAGTAATAGTGGGAGAGATATTTCCCAAATTCCCCTCAGAGATGGTATCCTGAGTGAGTATTGGAGATTAGGGGGAGTCGAAAATGTCACTAGGAAAGATAGAGGAAATATATTTCTCTATGTCATACAAATTGGGAAGGAAGGATGAATGATGGTGATTGTCATCCCATGGTGCCTCCTTGATACTAAGCATTTCCATAATAGATTCATCTGATGGAAAAATATGTAGGATGTAATCGAAAGTAGAGGATAGGAAATCCAACCATGATGGTAACGAGTATGTAGTAGACGCCAGCAGATGTTGGTCATCCAGTGAAAGAGAGGCAGAGTGGATGTTGTCATATTCATCCTTTGTAGGACTAAGTGGCATAATATCTCCTAGTGTATCAAATTCTAAGGGACTAGGTACAATCCATGGATCATATGATTTGAAGGATTGATGTGCCATAGTCAAAATCATATTAACCATTGCGATGTGTTGCGTAGTGGTAGGAAGAGGTGTAGGAAAGGTACCCATGAGTGAAGAATATTTCAAGAGACCTACCCCAACACTTTCATAAGTAATTTTTGAGTCTCCCAGAAAAGGAATGTTGTTGGTTGTTTGAGTGCGAGCATCAGGGGTGCAGTAATCTAATTGATCAATGGTCACAATTTTACCTTGATGAGGGAATTGGATGTATCAAAAAACTAATGAAGTTGTGGCAGTCATAGCATAGAACCAACTTCTCCCTAGAAACAAGTTATAATCAAGGGGAGCATCGACTACTTCAACATCTACAAAAACAGTTTTGCCTCCCAATTGAACGATTAAGTATTGTAATAATCCATGAGGACGAAAACCTCTTCCATCAAATGCTTGTAATATGGTGGGATATTGATTAATACAAGTTGATTTAAGGGCTTTCCAATAATCCAAGTACATGACACATGTGGATGCCCCCTCATCTAAAATCATGTGCTAAATATGTTGATTATGGATAATGACATCGATTTGAAAAGCTAGTTGGTGAGAGAGTCGTGATTTAAAGTTATACAGGTTTAACATGATATTATTGGATGACTTGAGATATATATCTCCAATGGCTACCAAGAGAGTCCTACTTTGGCTAGGGAAGTGTTGTAGAACTTTGAGAGCTAACATAGCGTAAGGTGCTTGGGACAAATATTCAACAATGTTGTAGTTTTGAGCAGCATGTGAATGAGGATTAAAGGTCTACTTTTGGATTGTGCTATTGGGTAGATGTAGAATATATCCAAAGCTTGGTTTCTCAATCTAGAGTGGTCCAGATGGAGTAACTATAGTGGGTGGTGGATCCGGTTTAGTAACATTAGTTACTTTCTCCTTATCAGGTTTACATGTAGGTGTGTCATATGTCGTAGTATGAGTGGTCAAATATATCCCATTAAACATGTAAATGTGTGCACTCGATGAAGCTTCCTTGTTAGGAGAATGATTTTGGTTACCTCTTGTTGGAGGTGCAGGATTATATGCAACTAGTGATTGTTTCTTTGGAAAAGGATGTGTCAATACAACGGGTTGAGAATTTCCTTTAAAAAATTTGGCAACTTCATCCCGATGAGGACAATCTTGTGTGTAGTGATCTTCACCACAAATGAGACATGGAAATTTTGGTTTGTGCTGTGGTTTCTTCTCAGTAGTAGGTGGTTGTGTTTGTGTTTTTTCATTTTTGATTTGATTATTGTTCTTCTTGGGTTTATTCTTAGTTTTCTTCTTCCCCCCTGACTGTTGTGGAGAAGCATATTGAACTGCATTCACCTCAGATATTTGAGTCGGGGGGGAGTTTGATGAGAGTGAAGTCAATCCAGTAGTGGGGGTAGTGAATAAATGATTAGTGGTACCGTTCGATTGTGAATTGGATTGGGTTTTGATGGAACCGATAACTCCATCTACGTGAGTGGTGGAGGATGGTTTTGATGGATCGGTTGATGGACGGGGAGAATTTGGAATCAATTCATACAAAGTATCAGATTGGGAATAAACTAAGTCCAAATAATGGGCACGAGCAATGGCTTCCTCTTCTGTAATGACACCACCCATGGCTATGTCACAGACATTAGAAGGTAAAAGGGATTTTGTGAACCATTCAACCAATAATTGGTTGGGAATGGTTGCTTTGATCAACTGTCGTCATCGTCTCCATTCATGAATATGATCAAAAATATGTACGGAGTTGGTTTGACAAAGGGAGGTCAATAGTTCTACATCGATTTCGTAGAGAATAGGTAATTGGAAGTGAGTGAGAAAATCCATGGCAAGGGAATTAAAATCTTGAAAAGTTTCACGTTGTAACTCGATGTACGATTTATTCGTTTTACCAGTAAGTGTACGCTGGAAAATACATGACCGGATAGAATCATCCATTAGTGAATTTGATGAACACAATAGATGAAAGGTCATAACATGGTTATTAGGGTCTTCACTAGGTTTACCATCAAATTTCGGATTATCGGAAGGTAATTTGGTAGGAATGACTGGCCAAAAAGGGGAGTGTAATATGGGATCGTTGGTTAATCTCGACAGATCTGGTATATCTAGAGTGGTTAAGAATGGTAGTTGTCGATTGACTTGAGGATGATACTAGTGTGGCATAGGAACACCAATAGGACCATAGACTGGTTGTGGTGGATAGTTGTAGCCAGCAAGTCCTCCCATATGTTGTTGATGTTGACCAGTAAAAGTAGGATTCATGTGTTGAGGAATTTGCATAAAAGGAGAGGGGAAACCCATTTGGCCCTAGGGAGGATAACCAGTGTAACTTGGGGGAGGATAGTTTTCTTGATTAGTTTGAGGTGGATAACCATCTTACCCTTGAGGAGGGTAACTAGGTTGACCTTGATGAGGGTAAGGATTTATCCCTTGGGGAGGAAAATATTGTTGGCCTTGAGGACCCCAAGTGGGATTCGGGACCCCTAGGAAGGGTTGTCCATAATGTAATCCAGAAGGATTGGGATTTGGTATTCCTACTTGCAGGTTATGGTTTGATGGCCCTCCCTGATGTGGTTGATGGAATAGACCTCCTTGGGGTGGTCCCCAGGATTGTGGGGGGATTCTAATGAACGAGGTTTGATATTGTCCACCTCCCATTGGTTGGGTAGAAAATGGGATGTAAACAGTAAGAGGAGGTTTCCCCCCCAGTCAAAATGTGTGTGTTGGAGGACGGTTTCCCCCTGGTATGGATTTTTCCACTAAATGGGGGTTTCCCCCCCAGTAGGTATTTTTCCCGCAATTGGGTTTAGTTGCGTGGTAGGGTTTTGCATCCTTTGATGTGAAGGTGTCCCAATTGGGTTCTGCGGAGTATATGAAGTTGTAGCTTGAAGAGGGATGGTAGGTGTAACCATCAGGGTACTTTGTAAATGACTAGGTAACACGACTCTTGTTTCACTTTGAACTTGTCCTGAAGTGGTAGAAATATTGACTGTTGGTTCGACATGACGGTCGATGGGCTGACCTGATGGTTCTGCCTCTGCACCGGCGATGGTAGAGGCATGTGGAGGGTCAAAAGGTGGTCGTCTGAAATTAAATTTTTCATAAAGGTCTCATCCCGATGGGGTTCTCCATATCGAATGAACATGATTTATTTGTGGATATACCATTTGATTAGAAAAAACAGGCGTAGTGTATTCTTCATTAAAATTTGGTTGTATTGGTTCCATATCTAGTTGATTATATGGCCTTGATGGTAGGCTAGGGTAATATTCTACTACAATGTTACATGAGGAGTCCACTCGGACAAGGAGTGGATCGTGAGGAATTTGCAAAGCTGGATTTGCAGGAAGGGTGGAACCTTCTTGAACCTTAAATAAATCTCTCTCAGGATTTGTTAGCAAAGGAGTAGCAACACTCCCAGCGTCTGAATGGTTTTCGACCTCTTCACGATAAATGTATTCAATTGAGTTAAGAGGTAGGGGTTTGTATCCTTATGGAAGAAACCCTTGCATCCTATGTGATCTACGAAGACCTTTATCCGACACAGTACCAATTTTTAAGGATAGCTAAAGTAAACAAACAATACTCGCTAAAAAATCTAGAAAACCAACAAGCAAAACAATGTCTTCTCTCAATGAATGTACTATGTGGTGATGAAATCCAACATTGCGTAATAAAATTGAGAAGGGTCTAGGATATGAGCGGGTGGACTAGTTACGTTGTCAGCCTGCTTAACAGACTTACACCTTGATGCAAGTTCCCTCATGGTTTTACCTGTGGGTTACCCTCCAAGGAGTCCAAGTGAGTTTGACAAACGTCTTTTCTAGGTACAACAAAGACTTCCCTTCATAGTCATCTCGTCTAAGGACCCTAAATATTATGGCCACTAAGGATATCAACTCGCAATAAACCTCTGAGATGGTATAGTTGATAGTCGAGTCTGAACATATGGGCAGGATATCAAGTCTGAAATTCTTCAAGATAACTGAGGACAAATGGATCGGTAAACTCCAGAGGACTCTGAATGGATTTGAAATTCATGAAGCTCCAAGACCAAATGAAAATAGTTGAATCTCAAGAAGAACCCCCAAAATACGATCATACTACTACGATTGGTTAAGTCTCGGAGGGATAATCTTTTTTGCTCTCCCGCACGTGACCTCGTGTTTAACCCATGTGTGAGAGGGGGATCCCAACTATGCTTATATGAAGGTTGGATTTAATCTCCCTATCACAAGATTCTAAGTTTTCCTTGAATTCCTTGGAGATTTATTCTCATAGCCTATTGTTGGGGAAAAGGTATGAATTACCTTACTCAATCATTTCCAAATCTTTCCTGGCTAGGACAAGATAGTCAGGAATGTCACCCTTGGTTTTATAGCCTCAAAAATATTCTCTCAATCCGTAAGTATTAATTTCTAGGATTAAGGGTGATTTATTAATGAAAATAATGTTGCAATATAAAATAAAGTTATATAAGTTTCTGAAATATATACAGATTACAAAAAGTAAACATGGAGATCAAAAAGAGAAAAGTAACCAAGTCATCAATACACATATATAAGACAAAATAACAATCTGATTTATTTCATTATGATATATCAAAATTGTTTTTTTCTTTACAAAACCCCTGTGAGGGCATGGACCAAAGTCTGATTTAGAGATCCCTGATGAACACCATACAAAAAGACTCTAACAATCAAGCAAAACTGAAATTTATAATATGGATCATCTTGCCACAAACTGTTACCAATTTACTCTGCAAGATATTCTTTATCAACCATGAAACTTAATTCACAAACAGGCAATAATACACATACTATCAAGGATGGATCAACACCTCTAAAACAAGCTTCTGAAAGGTTTGGTTCAGTCATGAACCTTGTTGTCTACAATAATACCATGCTATCACAAAGAGAATTAGGCTTTGAATAAACTCAAGAATGAATGAAAACTGAAACTATCTTATGAAACCAAAAGAGCAAACCTTAGTCTTGTTTTCTCCTTATATTCTCCTCTTGTTTCTTCTTCTCATTCGGCTTTTATTCTTTCCAAATAAGTTGAAGTAGTTAAATTATTTTCTTTAGTTAAGTTAGTTTGACTTAACTAATTAGTTTAGGAGAGGTAAATAATAATAATATAATTAAGGGTCTTTAATTAATGATAACTAGGTAGGTGGGCCCCTTGTGACTCCCGTAAATATCTTCTTTTCAAATCATAAAATATAACACAAAAAGGATAATCATTTAAATCACATGCCACCCTTGTATCTCCCTTAAATATCCTCCAAACAGGATATTTTAAATATCTTAAATAATTTATATCATATCAAAAAAATATATAAATATCCACATCATCCATATTATCCATATGATCCACAAAACACCAAAGCAGAGCTTGTTGTTCCAAAATTCTGAAAACCAGTAACATTGTCTTCATCAACTCAAATCATAAAAACACATAATCTAAAAGCCATACTTTCCACTCTCGGAGGAATTTTTTCTCTTTTCATTGTTGTCTCCCTTCGATTTCCCGGAAGTATCATGTGGTTGGTTAGACCCTTGAGGTTGTATCTCGCTGATAACATGGGAAAATTCATCCTTCAAATGCATGCGGGAAGACACAGATTTTGAGGAATCATCAGAGGGAGAAGGGGAGGCCATTGTTTTTCCTTTATCTTGCACGGGTTGGGGAACCTCAGTTTTTAGTCTTTTACTAGCATGTGAAGATTGAACAGGTGAATCAGCATAGGAAATATATACATTAGGATTGACAGGTGGTGGGAGAGGCAATGACATATTGGGCCAGCTATGATGGTGAGAGATAGACGGGTTGAAAATATATTGACATCCATCATTTGCAGGGACTTCTATTTGTAAGGACACATGTGGAGGAACAGGAATACTAGGGATGTTCTGAGGCTGGAAAGGAGGTATTTCTAGACGAGGGTGTACTATTACATGACCAATCCAGTTAAAGAACCCATCTTGGAACAGTCGGTTCAATTCTTGGGGATCAACATCAAAATGGATGAAAAATCTAGGCCTTCTAGACCCTCGATTCCAATTTCCCCTACCTCTATTATTTCTGCTATGGATGCCCCTACTGAAGAAACTCATCTTGTAGCATCACTTCCTCAGTAATGAAGCTCTTAATAAACCATACATGATATTCTGCTACATGAATCAACAATTGGCTCAAGAATTGACATTAGATACATGCAAATCCATCCATAACAAACCATTTAATAATTTCCAAGTGAACAGGGGGTGATAGGGTTCATGGGACATATGGAAGGAGTGTAATTAGAAAAAAATGGTATAATGATATGGATTAATACACGAATATTGTTCAACAATTAATTAAAAATTGTAACTTTGTAATAAAATACCAAAATATCATTCACCAATCCTTGATTTGTTATCCTTTGTCTCTTTTACACAGACTTTCTTTTAATTTATTTCACAAAACAGGGATTCCATAAATGAAATCGGGATTATGAGGGGAATGTAATGAGTGAAAAGTGGTAGAATGACAGGGAAATAATATGGATATTGTTCAAATGAAAATAAATAAAAACATGCAATCAAACATATCTTTGTTCTGACCTTCAAAGTTCAACAATATTCACTTTTCAAAATCACAATTTAAATTGTTACTTCCTTTGAAAAATCTCCTTGTTGGCTTCCAAACAATAATCTATATGCCCAGAACTATTTAGTTGCAATATCATTTGTATGCATATAATCATTACATGACATACATTACGAAAAGCATTGCAATCGATATGAGAAACCACAATAACCCTTTGAGCCACAACCATTAACTAAATATTTAATATTTAAACCAATAAGAACATGCACATTATTTATAACCATTTGTATGCATTAATTATTTAAACATTGTCCAAAGAAATCAACTGGACGTTATAACTCTTAATCGGGCCTCAAACAATTCGCACACAATTGACCCATTTATATAGCCAAAATAACGATTGAGCCAAATAACATTCAATATTATGAGCCCAAGATTCAAACAAATCAGTGTGTAAAGACTTCTTCCAGAATTTCCAAACGAGGGATGCAACCAAAATCGTTCCCAAGCAACCAAGTCTTGAGGATTGCAACTATGTGAGACATTCTCCAGCTTACAAACCTAAGATATGTTGATGATTGCAGCAATGTGAGACATTCTCCAGCTTACAAACCTGAGAGAAAGCCCCTGAGAGGGGTGTGTGGTACCTATATGAGACAGAGTCGGAACGTAGATATGGCCTCCTCCTTACAAAGAGTTGAGAAGAACTCTAGATGACTCTTCTATGTAATGCAGTGAGAAAGGAGATCTGTTGAGTTGGACGTGCCTGTGGCTGAGCAAAAGGTGAACGTGTGAAATCCCAAAGTGTTGGGTGCATCGTCATGAGAACATAAATGAATATGATGTATTAGCCTCCTATGAGCAGAAGAGTTGATGAGAAACTCCAGATGACTCTCTTATGTAATGAAGTGGGAAAGAATATATGTTGAGTGGACGTGCATGTGAACGAGCACAGGTGAACTATTAACAACCAAATATCAATATAGCATAGAAAAACCTCAGAAAAAGTACTCAACGCCTTGACAAAGAGATAATTTCAGATAATAAGCCTCTTTGAGGGGGCAACCTCCTTTTACCCCACCTAAATGTTCCAGTACAAGATGATTCAAAATGAAAATGTCTCCTTGGTATATATAGGAGACTAGGAG
>ML830490.1:8348-23039 GCA_009831015.1 Picea engelmannii | reverse complement strand
TAAGCCTCTTCAAGGGGGCAACCTCCTTTTACCCCACTTAAATGTTCAAGTACAAGATGATTCAAAATTAAAATGTCTCCTTGGTATATATATAGGAGACTAGGAGGTATAATTACAGTTAATGGCCTAAAGCTGACATAAATAAAATAACATTACTAATCTAATATGACCCAATTAAGGGGTAATGAGCCAATATTAGGGCTTAACATGAACGTGATCCTAGTGGTTGAGAATTAGTGAAGAAGTGGTTATTATGTGTAATGAAATGAGCTAGAGATATGGAAATCCCTATGGATGTGCCCCTAGTGGATGAGAACTAGTGGGTGTACAATATCCCTTGCTATATTTTTCAAGAGTCAGACCTGCCTGTAACCCTAATTGTAATGTAAAGGGTGCAGGTCAGCCCCACCTTAACATGATTAATAATTAATGTAAAAGATAATTAACCTATTTAATATTAATTATATTCTGATCTAGTGAGGTCGGCTTTGTTGTGCCAATAGACACTTTTGTTGACAGGTCTAGTCTAGTATAAGTAAAGGTAAATTCCCCATTAAGGAATCATATCTTTCATGTGAGTTTGGAAATTTCAGCAAGTACATCTTCTTGGGAAAAGTGTGCACCTCTCTTGGGTGCTAGTCTTATAGAGTTTGAGCACCCTCTTGTGTGCTAGGTATTATTGGTGGTGAAGGTATTTCTCTTGAGGAATATAGCAAAGGATTTGGTTGGGTTTTCTTCCCTTGTTGAGAAGGGTTTCCCAGGATACTTCTTGTGTTCTTGTGCATGGTGTTTCTTCTTGCGATCTTGGTTGTTGCAACATTATTGGTTATGGTTAAATGCTAAAAATGGAATGAATTTCATGCTTAACCTTGATTATTTAAAAATCAACATGGTATCAGAGCATAGGTATTGAAGAACCCATTGCACAAAACTTCAAGGAAAACCGTCCTCTTTTTGCATAACCGTATGGCCCTCCTAGGGTTTCCAGAAATTTCGTATGGCCCTCCTTCTTTCTCAATTTCAGAACTTAATACTTGGACATTGGGGATAATTTTGGCATAGGAGAGTACAACCTCCTCCAGCACACCTATAGAGACTCTCAGAATGAAATTTCGAGCATTTTCAATTTCTGCAGAAAATTCAGAATTAGGGTTTCTGCAACTCATTGAAGGAGCTCTTTAGCTCACCAGTGTTCTCCCATATTTCAAAATCTTATTGTTGGCAGTCATAAGTCCAAAAAAACCTAAAAGTGTTAGCCTAGCCTCGTTGTCAGGTTTTCTAGCCCAATTGACAAAGGGTTGTGAAGAATCTAAAATCATGATGGACAAAACTATGATGGAAGTTAAGCTTGATGGATCAAGCAAATTCAAGTTTATGGAAGACAATACTTAAAAGGAAGACTTATTGTGGGTGATACAAAAAGGTGTCATTGTGACATACCTCCTTCATGAATATGTCAAGAGGACAAAGATCAGCCAAGATCCACTGGAGAAATCATATCAGCACCCTCAGGTATGCACTTGTATATATATTATTTGTATCATTGTCATGAGGGAAATTGCAAGAGGAAGGAACCTTTTGTTGAATTCATGGATCCAAAGGGATCTCAGTACATTCAAAGGAATAACACACTCAAAGTGAAGACTCTAGGTTTGATTTTTGTAATTTTCATTCCTCTAACCTATATTTCTAAAGTTTTCTACATTACAATTAGGTGTTGTAGTTGTGACAACAATCCTTAATTTTTTTTTATTCTAGAGATGCACTCATTATTCTCCTTTAGGATATATTCTTGTTTTGGTTCCTCTTTTTTTCTTGTTCCAGATAGGTTAACAAAAAAGGAAGATGTTTATCCTTCAGAGGAAGCCACTTGAATCAGAGGGGGTCAAAACTATTTGAGAAAGAGAAAGAATAGAACCATCATTGGGGAAACCAATGAAATAATACATGATCAGAATATTTATATGATTCTATGGGCAGAAGCATGCATGACACAGTATATGTTCAAAAAAAGATTCTTCACTAGACTTTAAAAATCATAACTCCCGAAGAATACTTCACCGGAGTGAATTCTGATATTGAACACTTCAGGATATTTGGGTGCCTAATGTATTTTCATGTACCCAAAGAGAAGAAGTCCAAGCTAGACCCTTCAGGGAGAAAGGATACGTTTATGGGATAATAGTGAATCTTCGAAGAAATTCCAGATCGACATCACTAGTCAGAGATATATTGAGACAAGAAAAGATGTTTTCCTTGAAGAAGAGATATTTTTTCAAAGATCCATAGAATCTCATATGGATATTGACAGTGAGACAATGCCTTCTCCCCCTTCAGCAGTTCATAGGGAGACAGACACTATTCTAGCAAATTTAGTTTCTCCAGTTGATATGTTTAGAGATATTGCAGTAGGGCATAAAAGGTCTGCCTAGGCTCACTCTGCAGGAGGAAGAGAAACATACAAGCCTCTCAAGGCACATCCCGAGAGAACAAAGAAATTTTTCTAGCTACTCTTCATCCATGAGCCACATCATTGATTATGAGCCTTCTTGTCATAGAGAAGCAACAGGAGAATAGATATGGAAAGATGCCATAACAGAAGAATACCAATATATCTTAAAATAATGATGTATAAGATATTGTTCAGAGACCAAAAGGAAAGTATGTGATGACTTCCAAGTGGATCTATAAGATCAAGCATGCAGTTGATAGAAGTGTCGATAAATACAAAGTGAGCTCTATAGCCAGAGGTTTCTCACAAACAGAGGGAGTTGTCTATGATGAGACACTTGATCTAGTAAACCTGATACACTTCCATCTATATTACCATCCATGAGTTGGAAACTATATCATATGGACGGATTTTTGATGAGTTTGGGTTTCAGCAATAGTGTTGTTGATCCAAACCTATATTATTACAGTGTTGGTGACGAGAGCCTAATTTTGATGACTTATTCAGAAATCCTTGTTGTTAGATACAAGCAAGCCTTGACTTCTGATTTCGAGATGAAGAATATGAGTATTATGCACCACTCCTTGGGACAAGAAGTATGAAAAAGGAATGATGAGATTTTTTTTCTAAGTCAAGGAAAACATATAGCAGGAATATTAAAAGAAGTTCAGTATGACAGAATGCAAAACCAATGTAATGGATTTGAAGAAAATGATGATGATTCAGATGAGATTGATCCACAACTGATTGGATCATTGATGTATCTGGTTAACACCGGACATAATTCATGCTATGTAGTGAATGTGCTTAGTCAATCCATGAGTCAGCCGAGAGAGGCTCACTAGATAGTATTAAGAATGTATTGAGATATATATACGAGGAGCAGTTGGATTTGGCATGAGATATGCCTCCAGTGTGAAATTGATTTTGCAGGATATGTCCATACAGATTGAGAAAAGAGTACAGTGGACTGGAAGAGCACATCCAGTTTTTGTCTTACCATGAATTTTTCCATGATTTCCTGATGCAGCAGGAAACAAAACTATGTGGACTTGAGTACCATAGAAGCAGAGTATATAGAATCGAGTGTGCGAAGCCATATGGCTTCACAAGCTTCTGATAGATTTACTTGACCATGAGATTGATCCTATGATGATAACCAAGAGTCATGTGTAAAGCTCCTTGAGAACCCAGTGTTTTCTTATGGATCGAAATACAATGAGATGAAATATCCTTATATCAGAGTTATGATGCAGAGGAAAATCGTACACATGTAGTACCTTCCTACACATGAGCAGATTGCAGACATCTTCCCAAACTAACTTGGTGAAGATTGCCTCCCTAGTTGAGAGGGAGTGTTGATGACTACATCCAAGACGAAGTTCAAAGTACATCTGTGTGAGAATTGGCATGATGAAAAATGCCTCCCTAGTTGAGAGGGAGTGTTGATGATTGAAGCTATGTGAGATAGTCTCCACCTTACAAACCTAAGAGATGTTGATGATTGCAGCTATATGTGAGACATTCTTTAGCTTACAAACCTGAGATAAATCCCCTAAGAGGGGTGTGTGGTTCCTATATGAGATAGATCTAGAACATAGAGATGGCCTCCTCCTTACAGAGAGTTGAGAATAACTCCAGATGATTCTCATGTGTAATGCAGTGAGAAAGGAGATCTGTTGAGTTGGATGTGCTTGTGGCTGAGCAAAAGGTGAACGTGTGAAATCCCAAAGTGTTGGGTGCATCGTCATGAGAACATAAATGAAGATGATGCATTAGCCTCCTCTGAGCAAAAGAGTTGATGAGAAACTCCATATGACTCTCCTGTGTAATGCAGTGGGAAAGGAGATCTGTTGAGTGGACGTGTCTGTGGACAAGCAAAGGTGAACATGGTCCTAGTGGTTGAGCACTAGTGAAGAAGTGTTTCTTTTGTGTAATTCAATGAGCCAGAGATATGTACATCCCTATGGATGTGCCCCTAGTGTATGATCACTAGTGGGTGTACAATATCCCTTGCTATATTGTTCAAGATTCAGACCTTCTTGTAACCCTAATTGTAATGTAAAGGGCACAGGTCGGCCCCACCTTAATATGATTAATAATTAATGTAAAAGATAATTAATATAGTTAATATTAATTATATTGTGAGCTAGTGAGGTTGGCCCTATTGTACCAATAGACACTTATGTTGACATTTATAGTCTAGTAAAAGAATAGGTAAATTCCCCATTGAGGAATCATATCTTTCATGTGAGTTTGGAAATTTCAGCAAGTACATCTTCTTGGGAAAAGTGCACACCTCTCTTAGGAACTAGTCTTCTAGGGTTTGAGGACCCTCTTGTGTGCTAGGTATTATTGGTGGTGAAGGTCTTTCTCTTGAAAAATATAGTAAAGGATTTGATTGGGTTTTCTTCCCTTGTTGAGAAGGGTTTCCCACGATACTTCTTATGTTCTTGTGCATGGTGTTTCTTCTTGTAATATTGGTTTCTGCAACATTATTGGTTATGGTTAAATTCTAAAAATGCAATGAACTTAATGCTTAACCTTGATTATTGAAAAATAAACACCAAGCACGTGCAGTGCTCCATCAACCATCGACTAGAGTAAAATGATATCAATATCATATTTATGGTTTAAAATAGCAAGTGGAAGGTAATAACAGGCGGTTTGACCAGAGGGTTAAGACTTCGAATAGTGAAGATAGCTCATGCCTTTCACAATTTACCATAGAACCATAACATGTAACAATACTCTCATATGTAAGGATTACCAAAATGACAGAATGTTCATTCCAGCAGGAAAACAAAATGAAGCCAATCCCTTTAATCAACACTGTAAAACGAGTGACTAAGCACAAACCTGTGCCTGACCAAGAATCATCCATCAACTTCTGGGTGATGTTAAACTCATACTGTGCAATGTTCTCCAGGAAACTATGTCAGTGAGGGAAACGCAAGGTGGATAACAACTCATAGTTTTTCCAAGACAAGGCACAAATATTTTAATCTTTCATCAATTCAAATTGCAACCCACAGGGTCGAAAATACTTGCCACAGAGACGGACATGGAGTGATAAAATTAAACATAAAAACCTATTATGACAGTCTATAAGTAGGGTACGTGCAAATCTCGGAGCTTTGGCAAGCCATAATACTCAATTTCAATAGAGGTGCCAGACCCAAAACCCAAACCATAATCGAGTAGGCTCCACTGTAATTTTTTATCCAATAAACCCATGCAAAGATTACACACAGCAAGGAGAGCATAACCATTTATTTTTCAAAGTGCCAACAGTCCATAATAATTACCATAAGAAACCACGAACACAAACACCAATACATAGTTCAAATATCTCATAAAATCTCAAGAAACACATGGACCACGAGCAATCGAGAGCTAAAATTTGATTCAAAGGGCAGAGTAACCATCATGGATTGAATAGTAACAAAACCATACCTGGAAAAATCATGCACAAGGAAAAGAAATATTGTATATCTCCTTTACAATCGAACAAAGCGAAATAGCAACAACCACCAGAGCCAAAACCAAAATGCAAGAATGACTAGGGTGATGAGCTTGAGGGGAGTTTGAATGATGTGCAGTAAATGCATGTTGCTTCTCCCTTCCAACCTCATTCAAATCAAAGTACGAGCCAAGTTGATTCACCATAGCACTAAACAATTAATCAACCTCATATCCATTTCCATATCACTTTTTCATAGTGCGCCACCCCTTGGTAATAACAACTTCTTTAAATAACAATGTGCTAGGAATATAACCCAATATGCAACCATATATGAAATTCGAACAAGGCACATAACCATAGTAGCAAATTTCTAGAGCACCCATGCTTTGTCATTATTTTATAACATTAGAACTCAAGTATAGTTCTTTTATTAAAAAAAAATCTCCATTATTATCCTCTATCAAGACCATTTAAACTATTTAATGCCATGTTCAATGGAATATCAAAGCCAAAACTGATAATAATGCTTCCTTCTACACGGCAGTATTAACATATTTTGTGAGATCTCATCGAAGCCATTTAGTGCCATGTTTTAATCATCCAACCAACACATATCACTATAACATTCTAAACCATGATCTGAAACACATGAACTTGTAGAAGACTGTGTTGGTACCATCACATAAGCAAACAAAATAGAAGCATTGCTTATTCACCATAGTGTCATAAGTCTACAAGGGAGTCCCACCTACTATTTTATTATTAATATAGATATATAATAAATCTTGGCAATTGTTACACATTAATTTTGTCACCCCAGTGATCCATTGATAACATGTATTCATATTCCCAAAAAGAGTATTCTCTCTGAGGAAAGTGATTGGCTTTCTCTTCTCAAAAGCCCTAATAAGGAAGGTCGTCGCAGGTTTCATTATACATAGGGTGTGACGATGCTTGATTGTCGCCCCCTGCTCTAAAGCTAGGTTGCAATGTCTCCGCAGGCTACACTATACCTAGGGTGTGACGATGTCAGAAGCTAATAAAACGTCAAGTTTCACAAATGTTCTAGAAGGGGATATTCTAGAAGATGAGGTGGCCTCTGAACGGTTTGGATCTTACTCGCTTCTCTAATTTGGTGGGATCATCCTAATATCCTCACCCATCTCTCTTTCACACTATATAAAGAGGGATCTCTCATGGAAAATACTAAGGTTGAATAGGCTAAGAATTGGATGAAGAATTCTACTTCAACTCATACTTGAGAGCTTCATTTCAGTTCATCAAGTCATTGTGGATCTTCTTCATTCAAGGTTGGATCAAGTGTGTGTGTTGGAGAAAAGGGTCATCAAAAGGGGGAGTTGCGAAATCAAGGCTTTGGTTGTAATCTACACTTTCATTTTAATATGATACAATGATATGTTTATTTCCCATAAAACTTGTCTTGTTTTATTGTATGATTCCTTGATCACATACATAGGTTCTTGTTGAGTTCATTGTATTGCTTTCACTTTGGTTGGCTTGTGTTCCCTTGCAAATTCAATATCACAGGAGAAACATATTGGAGCTAGGATCGCAATGGCAAGAGGAAATGACATTTAAACGGTATGTTGTATATCTCTTGTTAACTCGTAAACTCAATGGTTAGAGCTTAGGGAAATCATCATATTATGTTTTGTTTTTTTATAGTTCTGGGTGGATCTAGGTAGATATGTGTATGTCTGCATTTACCGATTAATCCCATAACAAAATTAGCGACCATATTGGGGATATGACTTCCTTTTGATTTTTTTCTTCCCATTTGTTTTTAGCCTGCCTTCCTCTGATTAAATTCATTCTATGAGTCTGTGGGTGATCCATCTGGACTCCCTGGGTCTGAAAGTTCAATTAGATATTTTGTCTTTCTTCCATTTTTCCTCATTTACAGAGATCGCCACATTGTAACACATTGACAGCCCGTGATGACCCTCAGACATTGCACCTTGCTTGTCCAATACAGTGCAACGACGTCGCACTGTGCTATGTTGGTAGCCTACGAAGACCTTAGCTCATCACACTATGTCCCACACATAGCCTACGACGACTCCTATAGAATTTGTTAGAGTGAGTCAATTTATCTTTTTTCACCCAGATTTTCCTTAGTTTCCTGGGGTGGAATTCTGATGCCAATGTTTGATTGATTCGATAGGTTAAAGCTTTCTTTTGACTGGTTTTCAGTGATTGAAAGTCTTTCTTTGCATTTTGCAAGTTTTATCTCTTAATCGTTGTCACAAGGACATAATATCAAATATTGATCTGAGTGCTTCTTTGACAAAGGGTCTTTGGTTTGTTTCAAATTTTGGATCAATTTTATTTTCCATATTGTTTGATTGAGAAACATTTTTTGCATTTGACAAAAGTATTTCTTCTCTTTTTCATTTTTGTCTATATTACGAGTTTGATTTGGGAATTGTGTTGAGAATGTCTTGATTTTCTTGGATTACATTTTCCTTTCATCATTACATCTCTGATTTTGTTTGAAAAGGAAGAGTTGAAATCATTTATTCTTTTTAGTAATCTTTCATAAGAAAATTTTTACATTCGAAATATTTGTTAAAGAGAAGAATTGGAAACTTTTGTAGTTTATGGTTCTTTGGAATTGTATTCATTCGAAATTAAGAAATTGCAATTCGTAGTTTTTTGTACTTCAAAATAATACCTTCTCCCTACTGTAATTAGAGTTAATTGAATTGAAAGATTACACATTCATCTCTTTTTTCATTTTATTGGGTCAAGGTCACAACATCATCAGTTTCATTTCCATCTCCCTTTTGAGTAAATAACGGCCTCTAAAATAAAACGTAAATTTAAAATTTATTAGTAACTTTTACTTTCTAGGAACTCTTTTCACCAACATTAGCTAGGATAGTGCTTTGGAATAGGTTGTAATGCACACTCTCTAAAGCATCAAAATTCACAATAGTATCTTGTGATAGGGAGAGTTCAAATCCAATTGCTACATTTTGTCCTAGGAAGCCCTTCTAACACAAGGGTCAATCACAAGGTCGCATTGGGACTGGCAGAGTTACTCACCCTTCTTTGTTGGTCTTGATGTAGAGATTGTGTGTATTATTGGGGGTCACTTGAAGGTATACCCATGATTATGTGTGGGAGCCTCTCAAGTTGATTTCGGGCTAGATACCCTTCCTTTGTGCATGGATCGGACTGTCAATTGTTTCCCCATGCATCGTTGTTGTAGTTGGTAACCTTAGTAGTCTATCTCTTTAGGGTCTTTACACGAGGTGATTGTGGAGGGGCAAGTCTTCACGGTACCTAGAATCAACATTGGCCAAACTCACTATGGATCCTTGGAGGGTATACTCACGATTATGTGTGGGAGCTTGCACCAGGGTGTAAGTCCATTAAGAAAGTTGTCAACGTAAATTTTCCACCTGGTTTATCCCAGCCCCTTCTTGTCTTGATCTCGCGACATTGAATTTAATCACCAACTAGTGACTTTGAAATAAGAAGGTTTGTTTGCTTGGTTTGATTCCTAGATTTTATTTGTGAGTGTTGTTTGTTTCTCTAGTTGGCCATATATTTTTTCCGTTCTTTACTTGGCTCAGCCAACATTGGTCTTCGTCATTCACATAGGATGAAAGGACTACCCCAAAAATATCCAGAAGGTTACCTCCCTTTGTTTCCTAACTCACCAGAAGGCTCTCCTGAGGGAGTAGTCAATAATGAAGTAGCTTATGAGGTTGGAAGAACACACTCTTTGGAAGGATTTCGAATTGTTTTGGATTCCTTAGAGGCTTTTCGACTTCCCCCAAATCCGTTATTGAGTATTAGAAAAGACGCACATTTTCTCAAGATGAATTCATCGAGAGAAATTGTTGTTGTTGAGAATACTGGAGTACCTACTGGACCTAATGCGAGGTCTGGAGCAGATGATCCACTATTTCCAAGTTAATAATTTATAACCCCGGCTCACATTGTTGGATTTGTTAATCCTATTTCCTCCCATTTGATAGTACGTGATCTTTACGGAAACCTAGGAGCGAGTCTTGATCAACCTATGGCATCACAAATGCCTGAGACTGTTGTTACCTATACGGTATCTTTATACCATTTAACTGGTACTACCAATAGTGTCACCGTCATTTCAAACCAATTGTTGGTTGGTTCTCACTCGATCCTTCCTCTCCAAATGGCCCATTATATTATGGTCCCACGAGCTACAACTGTTTCTACCGAAAATGTGGTTGTCTCCCAAGCTCCTATTGGAACACCACTTTCTCTTAGACCAAATCCATCACTTCCCCCTGGCTATAACGCTTTGAATACTTCCATTGCTATCCCTACACAGAATCCATCTGGAGTATCTGCCCTCTTTGTTCCTCCTGGGTATAATGTTGTGAGTCAATTTGTTCCTACACCTACCCAGGTTCTCTCCAGAGGGCCTTACGTTCCTCCTCCACCTTTGTTAAGAGGATCTAATCGTTCTGGCCCTAGTGGCCCCAATCCAGTTGGGGGCACCGGTCTTTCTGTCACTTCTGGTTTTTAGATTTTGGTTGGAGGTCGACCTCAAGCTGGGGGGAAACCTCAATTTGGAGGGAAACCTAAGATTAGGGGAGAACCTCAACTTGGTGGGCAACCTCAAGTTGGATTCCATAACCCAATTTATGGACAACATGTACCTATGTTACAATCTCAACCTTGGAATCTTCCTTTCCAAGGAAATCTGCAACCGCCTCAGGGGAAACATCCTCAAGTTAATTCTTTGGTACCCCCTAACCTCGGTCAACTGTATCTAGGTTCTTTGAATCCCACTTGGGGTCAAAAATTTCAATATAATGTTCCTTTCCAAGGGAAAATACCTAATCAACCCAACCCTATGGGCTATCTACCTCAAAATCCTCCACAATCGAATATGTCAGGACTATCTGCAAACTGCTTATGGTCCTACTGGTATACCTACGGGGCTTCCCCCTGAGAACTACCAGTTTCCTCAAGTGAACAAACAGTTTCCTTTTCTGGCCACTTTGGATTTGCCTAATTAGTCTAGGATTTTGAATGGTCATATTTTACATTCTCACTACTACATTGGGCGGAAATTACGATGAAATATTACGACGGTTTAAAATTTCGTCATAATTTTTTTACATTTTTTGGACAAAATTTACTTTTTTTGGGGGGGGGTCCAACTTTTCGCCGCTCTAGCGACCAACATTCCACGTTGGTCGTTCTAGCGACCAACATTCCAACTTTAGTCGTTATAACGACCAACTATGGCAAGTGTGAGAATCAAATGGTCATTGACTTATTGTTTGTTCAATTTGACCGAATTCGTCGGAAGACTGACTAAATCAATCCTATATATATCTCAGTTACGACAAATTTGCTATAGTTGCGACAATCATTTTCTATAGTTGCATGAGTAATTTATGAAATGGTGTTATGATGCAATGGTGTTCTGGTTTTTTATGAAATCTTGATTTCAATTATCTTTCAAGAAGAGAAACATTGAATTGATCAAACTGTACATAGCTGAGATTTTGAAGGTCAGTACTTAAAAAAATTCTGTGTGATTTA
Organism: Picea engelmannii; assembly: GCA_009831015.1. Taxonomy (NCBI): domain Eukaryota; kingdom Viridiplantae; phylum Streptophyta; class Pinopsida; order Pinales; family Pinaceae; genus Picea; species Picea engelmannii. The sequence goes on along the minus strand of ML830490.1, from coordinate 11,550 downwards.
GTAATTTGGTGGTATTGAACTATTTTAAGGTTTATTTTCACTCCTTAAATCAGATTTTATGGTTTATTTTAACTTCTGATAATTATTATCTTTAATTTGATACCTTCCCACATGTTCTGGAACTCAAAAAATGTGATCTGGGCAGAAAGAATTAAATTATGGACTCTTCAGCACATTCGGTGGCTCATTGGTCTTGTGTTTTGCCCTTTAGCCACCGAAAGTCAGAGCTTTCGACGGCTCACTACACTATCAAATTTGCCACTTAGCCACCAAAAACCCTAAAATAAACTCCTATCTGATACTTTGCATATCTCTACCTCATGAATATCTAGCGATCCATTAAATTATTATGTTTTCCTTCAATTGACGTATTAAAACCCTTAATGTGAAGATATGTATCTAAAAGGAGTTAGAAACTATAATAAAGCAAGATGGAGTAACGATGTTAATTCACAATCATAGTATGAAAATAGTGTTTTGACAAGCCACCAAGATGAGAAATAATGACATGAAATTTCTTCAAAATATCATTTGGAAAAAAGGGAATCAAATTAGTATGTATGACAAAGATTTGTCTAGAGGAATATGCACTCTCTCGGACCCATAGGAATTGGATCTACTAGATGAGGTAATAGTCCAATCTAGTTTTTCAATCTCTTTGAAGACTTCTTTACAGCCATATTCATGAGAATATTTAAGATTTATACACCTAAGAACATGCAGAGGAAACAATAGTGTTGGGATTCCAAAAAAAATTCAAGGAAGAACTACTAGATGAAGGGAAGGTCCTTGTTAATATATTAAACCTTGTCCAATGTTAGACAAATTAAAAAGCAAGTAGTATTTATAATGGATCTAAGTAAGGAAATGGAAGAGGAAATTATTCCAGATTCGGATCTCATCGACTAGTGCTAGAGAAGAGGAAAATGCATATTAAAATACATGATAACGAAACTTAGACATGTTTTTTTGAAATTTATTTCTTAAAGGACAATCTTAGGATCCAACTTGATATATTTCCTTCCATGTAATTGGCTCATAAACCCATTTATCTTTTGATATCCTATGGGAAGCATCATAAACCTCTTCCCTTTAAGTTCAATCATATTTTCCTCTAACATATATAGGTATGGGAAATCATTACACAAGCCTGGAAATCACTAGTTTTTTAGTCTCCATCCTTTGTTTTAAGAAAAAAATATCAAAATGATTAAGAATAAAATATTGATGCATAAGAATATATTTCAATTATATTAAAAATCTCTAGGGAGGATTCCCAAGAAAAACACCATACTCTATAATGTTCCATACAATTACAAAAATTTATAAAGATATTGAAAAAATATATATAGTATTTGGCAATGGGGATAAATAAATTTATTAGTATCAATGGATTTTCCATCCATTTATATAACATATGTTGTTACATCATTAAAAAATACCATTATAGAATGTATGAAATCATTGGGCAAAGGTTATGTGTTAGAGGAGGGATGAACTCTCTATTCTTCACGTTCATCTGAAAGGAAACTAATTTTATTCTATTTAGTAGTTTCAAACTAATATCTCTATCTAATGTTTCATATCAAGTCTTCACAAAAAAATTAACCATGTGAATCTATTAGGGTCCTACCCTAACTCCCTTAAATAGATAGATAGATTGCTATGTATTGAGGCCATATCTATTAAATAGGGACTATATAGTAGATGTAGTGTGAAAGCAATAATTGTAATAAGGCTTACTACAAAGTTCAACCTACTATAAAGTTCCTTCACAAGAGAGTTCCTGCAGGGTTAGATAGAAACTAAAAAATGAAGTAGAAGCAAGGTAATGAGATGTCTTGTGAAGCTTATTGTAATGGGAACTATACTCATCTAGTGGGGTCCTCCTTGATGATGCAAGTGAACATTTATTTCATCAACAAAGGTAGTAGTACTTGTGGAATTTTGGTTCCCATGCAATTGCCTAATTTAATTTTGGTTCGAGATCTCTATTTGACAGTTGGGTGATTTCTGTCAAAAATAGAAATTCCATTTGGCTTCCTTCTTTCGCCATATGTCTTCAAAACTTAATGAGGAGGATGATTTAACTTCTGATAATTATTATATTTAATTTGATACCATTCCCACATGTTTTGTAACTCGAAAAACGTGATCTAGGAAGAAATAATTAAATTTTGGACTCTTCATCACATTCGGCAGTTCATTGGTATTGTGTTTTTCCCTTTAGCCGCCTCACTACACTGTAAAATTTTCCACTTAGCCGCCAAAAACCCTAAAATGAACTTAGGTTTAATTTAAGAAGAAAATCGATTTATACATTGAAATACCATCTTTAAGAGCTTGTCTCTAAGCCTTTAAATCTGAAGAAATTGAAAATGCTTCTTCTTCTTAATGCTCATCTTATCATGTGATTTGGAAATCATTAGCAAGTTATTTTTTATCGCCAACATAGTGTATTGTTTATCATTACCATGCCAAGGAATTGCTTGCCAGCTTTGATTGGTTGTATTCAAATTAATTTTCTTTACATCATCTTTTTTTATGAGAATTAAAGTTGCATTTACGCTTCTTATGTCATGATTTATTTTTCTCCCCAAACTCTTTCTTGCACTTCTATCAATTTTGTTCCTCAATTTTGACAACATAATAGTAGGTGGATCGCAACAAAGAAATTATTAGAAGATTCATTTATGTTTGGTTGTTTATGTGTAGGTCAATGTGTTGATTTAGAACCAAGTGTCATTTAGATTCCCAAATAGCCAGTGTTGTACGTTGGATATGAAATGCATTGGTTTCATGCTTTGTTCCTTATTTTTTCTAGCTGATTTTAGGTTTCATGCTTTGTCCCTTATTTTTTTTTAACATGTGGTATAATTTTCATTACAAATATCTAAATATATAACAAATTATTTGAATAGATTTGTATATTGTACTTATAATGTTTCAATGGATTTGTTGTAATAGGTAATTACAATGTCAACTCTAGATGAGAAAAGAGAGCTTGTTATGTTAAAGCGGAAAATGGTGATTCATGGTGATGGGAAATGTTATTGCCTTTGTTGTGAATGCATGGGTTTTAATGGAAGAAGACTACCTTTAAAAATAGTTGAAAAACATTGTAGGGAGAATGGGCACGTTGAAGGGGGCAATGAATATCATCCCATGGTAAGTAATTAGTTATTATAGATCTTTAAGGGTA
>ML830489.1:95305-110136 GCA_009831015.1 Picea engelmannii | reverse complement strand
AGTGAAAACAGACACAATAGGGATTATTATCACTAAAATAATAGGATCATTAATAACATTATGTTGGAGGTTAATAGCATAATTGATATCAAATAATCTATTTATATGATAAATGATCTATAATCTATATATTATGATAAATAATAATCTATATGACATATTAGGTTATGATCCATAGATTATTTTATATGTCACATCATATTTACATTAATTTAGATTATATCCAGATATATTTATATATCAATATCAACTTTAAGAAATGGTCTAGAGTAACATATAGATTATATCCAAAATTTTCATGAATCATTGATGGATCATTTATTAGATTAAATTTAGTGCTATCTAGAAATACCAATTTAAACATATGATGGATTTGAAGTTAAGTAATCCATAATGTGTATAATTTAGATCTATCTATTGACTTATTCATGAATGAAGGTGTTTTTTGAATTACAATTTGTTTTTAGAGTCTTATGCATGGTGTTATTATGTTGATATCATTTTGAAAGTAATAACTAACTATAAAAACACTTAAAATCCAAAAATAATATTTTGAATAATTATTACAAATTTCAATAATATTCCTAGATAGTTATTAAGATGAATATTAAGTCTAGATCAATATCAAACTTATGATAGAGGACCAATCTTCTTGGTGATTTCCATAAGATTTTGATTACTTGGAAAAGGTTTTGGATATCCATCCATTTTCAAATTGTTTCAAATCTAAATTAACAAGAGGTATATTGGGATTACAAATAATATTGAGATAATAGTTCAATATAAAGAGAATGAAAGTCTTCTCACTTGATATAATTATGGTTTAAGATATACCAGTGTAGATCCATCTTAAATCCGGATTTATCATGGGTTGAGAGGGATCAAATCCCTCGAGGTGCAAACATTTCCTCAAGTTTTTCACTCTAAAAGGAGGTTTGCATCTCGAGAGATTTGATCCCTCTGGGCGCATCATAGATCTGAATTTAAGATGGATCTATGTTGGTTATTATAATTTTTATGTCATGATGATGAAAAAGATGAAGAGGTTATGATGATGAATAATATGAAGAGGATTAACGTCCATTGAGACTAAATTGGTCTATCAAACCTTAAAATAAAATAAAATAAAAATTATTTTTTATTAAAAACTAGTCAAATAATTTTCATCATAAATATTAATGGTAAACCAATTTAATAACATTTTTATTCTAAATTCGATGCTAAACAAAAAAATTTAATAATATCATCTCCACTAAGATAATGTAATATTAACTCTATTTTCAATATTTCGTTAACGAGGCCTAGAGTAAATAGAAAAATCACCAATTCAATCGGTGGAAATTGTAATAAATAGTTTTACATTGAAACGAACCACATCCAATACTCCGACATATTTTTATCTCTATTGCGATGCTTTTAATGGATGTGACATGAATGTAACCCAACTCAAAAACTTATTTTCTATTTGTCGTTATTTTTTAATAGAAATCAATTCCGTTACTTCATATTTTTAATAGAAATCAATTGAGTTACTTCATATTTATTCAAATAAAGAAGATAAATCATTCTTTGATTTTTTTTTAATGATTAAGAAGCATTTCAATGGCTAAATAGAAAATGAACACAAATTGACATGATGCTTTTACATGGGGGCCAACAAATTTCAAAAAACTTGGGAGATGTTGCACGTGAAGGGCAAATGTAGGGACTGGAGTGCCAATGGCAGATGAATAGAACTAGAGACAAGCAACAGAAGGCATTGAGCACAATATCCAACATTATCCAGTTGTGGGGGAAGGAGAAGAATTTGGGTGGGATCCACAGTAGGCTTCCCAAAATCGATGCAATGGTCAAATACCTGATGAACCCAGCTGACGAGGTGCTCTGGAAATAGACGAGTATTTTTGTATCGAAGGAGGAACTAAGGAAAGGGCCAGGGCTTGCTAGACATGGATTGATAGATGGAAAAGCATTGGAGGACAAACTGGATGTCAGGATATACTCGGTGCTTGGGATGAACGTTGGCGAGCATTCCAAGGGATTGAAGGGAAACTATCCAGAGGGCCAAATCCCTAGATATGTGAAGGAGAGACAAGCAATTTTAGTCAAGGGTGGAAGCATAGAGCTGGATGAACATGAGATGGGAAGACTACATATTGTGTAGTCAAACTCACTGGAGACCAAGACAGAAGAAAAAACAAAACCAACAATTGGGATCGTAGTCTCAGAAGGTGCTAATGGGGATTCTGGTATGTTGATTGGGGAAAAAATAGAGGATGGATCTGGTAGCCAAGGGAAGGCTCAAAGGGATAGTTGGAGTACTCAGAATGGGAAAAAAATTTGGAAACCTAAGAAGGTCAAATGTAAGATGGTCCTAGGAGGGGATGTAGGCTTGGAGGAGGTGTGCACTCTGGCCATGTGTTCTCTGGTGGGGAGGTCCACTTACAGAGTGTTGGGTTGACAAGAAATTATGAGTTGGGTGGAGAAAACCTAAAACTCGTTGTTATGATACACCCCGGAGACGATGATCCTCATCAAGCGGTGGTGTAGTTTCATTTTCAGAACCCCAGAAGATTCATTAAAAATCCTACAGAATACCTGGTTTGTTAATGGAGGTATCCTCATGCTCAAAAGGTAGAGGTTGGGCTTTGATCTTGTGACGGAGTATTTCCAGTTTAGGCACATTTGGGTGTTTTTTCTAGGGTTACCTTTATAGTTCTAGAACAAATCTGCTCTAGTTTCTATTGGAAATGATCTGGGGAGGTCTCTTGTTGTTGAAGATGCTATCCTAAAAGGAGTGGATAGGAGGATGGGGAAAATCCTAGTGGAACTGGATATCCATAAGGGGTTGTTGGGAATTATTGACATAGACTGGAGGGGGGTGATTTATAGCCAAAAACTAGATTATCTGTGAATCTCCTTCTGACGCACTATTTGCAGAAGAAAGTGGAACTTGCATAAGGACTTTCATGGACATGCCTCAGATGAAAATTTTGATTCGAAATTGCACAGGGAATCAGTTTCAAGTGAATCTTCGAGGGAGGATCTGCTCTGGAGTGGGGAAGGTATTTCTTCTGAGGAGGTTACTCCACTTACAGAATCGAAAATATCTGATTTATGCAAGTTAAAACTCATTGACCCTTCTTTCTACTCCACCATGACAGTTTCATATTTGGAAATTTTAAAACACTTCAAAGAAGAATCGACAGAGGACAGTTGGGGCACTACACTCCACAAAAGTCTCGCTATGGAATTAGAGAAGGAAGGAACGCTTATTCCTACTAACTAAATTCTAGATCTAGCCACATAGGAACAAACTTACACTTCTTATTAGGAAAACTTGGGGATTTTGAGAGAACCCTCAATAGAGGAAGGGTCAGAAAGTGAGTGGATGGTAGGAAGGGAACATGTTTTAGGATGTGGTCTCCAAAAAACCCCTAACAGTCTTTGAAGGGATCACGAAGGAAAACTATGGGAAGACAGGGCAGACGGGAAGCAAGGAAGGGTCTAGGAGAAGGAGCACAGGAAAAGCCCCTACAAAATATCACCGGCTGGGGGGGTTGGGGCTAGACGTATCTCTAATAAAAAAAAAGGAGTGTGTGGAGAAAAAAGGTGGACAACAAGGGGGGAATGGATCCACAAAACAATAAAACTACTAATAATTGGGCTCTTAGAGGACTCAAATCCCAAGACAGAGCCAAACCATGATACTCCTCACGCTAAATATAATAGGAGTTGGAGGGCCTCCTAAAAGTGCTTCTCTCTGAAGGATTTTGTTAAACATTAGGCCTAATATTTTTTTCCTGCAAGAAACTATGGTGGAAGGATCGAAAGCAAGGGATATTGTTACAAAACTCTTACCTGGTTGGAATTGTTGTGCAGCAGATTCGGTTGGAAAATACAGTGGACTATGTGTGGCCTGGAACATGACGAAGTTGGTCCTCAAGACTTTCACGACCTTTGCAGGTATTCTACTTGAAGGAAAAGGTGTAGAGGGAAACAATTCAATCACCCTATTGAACTGATATGGCCCTTACACATATAGGAAAACATTGTGGGATGTTGTGGTTGATTGTGGCATGTTAGTTTCAAAAAATCTAATCCTAGCAGGTGATCTTAATTTTACAATTGCAGCTAGTGATGTGTGGGGCACAAAATCTATACTAGACCCTCTGGCTAATTATTTCCAAGAGATTTTTAAGAATTTTGGACTGATTGACATTACGCCGTTACATCTTTCCCCTACTTGACGCAATGGGAGAGAAGGGACAAAGAGCATAGAAAAATGATTGGAAAGAGTGTTATGTTGGAATAACTGGTATCTTCAATCGGGAGGTACAGATCATGGGTTTCATATCCCTTTGTTTTAGACCATGCTCTGGTGGTATTGCAGTTTGACCATGGATAGAGGCCAATATCTTTCCCATTCAAATTAAACCCCATTTGGCTAGCAGAGAAGGGGTTTAGTGACCTTGTTGTCTCAGTTTGGAAGAACAATGAGTTCTACATAGAACTCTCAACCATGAGAAGACTGGTTGGGAAGTTAAAAGTCTTGAAACAAAAAGTGAGAGGATAGGTGAAAAATCAAAAGGATATGAGATTATAGGAACTAGTAGCTATAGAGGAACTTAAGATTTATTATAGGTCAAAAACTAGTGGGAGGGTGTTGGTGGATTTAGACTCCTACATCAATGAGATGGAAAGGAAAAGACAAAAATTCCTCTTATATGAAGAAGAAACGTGGAGACAAAAAAGCAAGGAAATTTGGCTCCAACAGAATGATCGAAACACAAAGTTTTTTCATCATTTTTCCAGTCACAGGAAAAAAAATATGCAATTTGGGAGATGAAGGATGAAACAGGTTTAATCCACACAGGATAGGAAGCATTAGAAATTGAAGAGGTGAGAGACATCAAAACTGTCTACGCCGACATAGGGAAGAACACAATTTTAGAACATATGAAGGTTGTATAACTCTTCCATAGATTCTTTGCTGAGAGAGAATTTAAAGAGATCGAAAATCCCTGTATTGTGGAAGAAATCAAACTAGTGCTGAAAAACATTTCCAAGGACAAGAGCCTTTGGTCGGACGGTTGGATAGTAGATTTCTTTCTAAAGTACTTTGATCTGATAGGGAAATATGTAAAGGATGCAATGGAAGAATAAAGGATCATTGGCTCGATGGTAAGCTCCCTAAATTCAACCTTTATAGAAATGATTTTGAAAGTGGATAAGCCATCAAGCTATGGGGACTTTAGGCCGATATCCCTATGCAATCTAGCATATAAATTTATTGCAAAAATCATAGGGTTGAGACTGAAGTTGTTGTTTCCAAGGCCCTCTCTTCGGAGCAATTTAGATTTGTAAAGGGAAGGCATATTTTGGATATTGTAGGTGTACCACAGGAGTGCATACACAACATAAAGTCAAAAAAGTTGAAATCTCTTATTCTTAAACTAGACTTGAAATACGCTTACGACTGTGTTAACTGGGACTTCCTCAAGCTAGTGCTCCTAAAGAGAGGCCTTAGAATCAAGTCAACAAACTGGATCATGAGATGTGTAACATCTCCTTCCTTTGTGATTCTGGTAAATGGTGGTCCTACTTCCTTCTGCAAGAGTGGGCGTGGGCTAAGACAAGGTTTCCCCTTGTTCCCATTACTTTTTATTCTAGTCATGGGGGGACTTAGTCTTATGATCAAGAAGGCTCAAGAAGAAGGAAAAATATTGAGGTTTAAGCCCTCAAGACTCCTAAATGTATTTCTACTTATGTTTATGAATGGCGTTCTGATTATGAATTTAGCCCAGGAATTTGATTGGGAGGATACTTTTACAATACTCGCATATTTTTGTAAAGCGAGGGGTCTGGTCATAAACCCCCAAAAATACTGTATACACTTCTCAGGTATTGTAAACACTAATCTAATTTCATACAAGGAACTTTTTCCATTTAAATTCATTGATTTGAATGCATGGTTTCGTTATATGGGTTACTTCCTGAATCTGCCTTGCTACCGGGGAGAGGAGTGGAGATTGCTCCTCCAAAAATTTGAAAAAAGGCTTGGTACCTAGTGTCATCATTGGTTGACGTTGGGAGGTAGGTTCATCCTCATCAAAGAAGTCTTAGAGATCCTTCCAGTATTCTAGTTGGAAATTGCAAAGATACCAGTCACAATTTTAACCTGGATCAGGAAACTAATGTACAGGTTCCTTTGGTTTGGTTGTGGGGAGACCAAATGGATCCATCTCTGTAATTGGGAGACATTAGAAAATCCCAAATCCTTCAGCGGATGGGGTTTTAAGAGATTGTCGTGGTTTGGAAAAGTGTTGGTTGCAAACACCCTTTGGCGTTGTTTAATGCATGATGGCCTTTGGCACAAGGTAATCTTGGATAAATATTTTCTCTCCTCCTCGGTGGTCACTTGGCTCAGAAGACCTCAGATGAGCACTAAAAGTATCTCAAGTACATGGAGGTGCCTCCTCAATTCTTTTCAAGTGTTGGCACACTAGATTGCTTGGAAGCCTGGATCCAGAATGTCCATTCGTTTAGGATCATATTCGATTCTGGGGTTGGGCATTAGATCCTTTCTCTCAAGCAGGCTCATCGGATCCTTAAGGGTGAGTGGATATCATTTCCTCTTTCAAGTTGAATAACTGGATAGGAAAAGAACGCCTTTCAGTCAGTGGAAAGCAACGAGGGATTTGGGATTGGTTGGATTGGAGGCAAAAGAATGAGAGGAATTTTGCATAGCTGTGAATCATAAAGGATTCTACCTTACAGATACTCTGGATGAGTTAGTATGGACAGGGCATTCTACCTCGGGGGTCATTACAACAAAAAATTCTTACAATGTTATAGCAAGGAAGATCTGGAATCGAAGCACTTCTTGGTAGAACAATTCTTTATGGAATTGGGAATTACCTAATAAACATAAACTACACACTTGGTTGATGATGGAAAATATAATTCTCACCTGGGATAGTTTGCAAAGAAGAGGGCATCAAGGCTCGAGTATTTTTGGCCTTTGCAAACAAAGCACATATATGACTCAACACTTGATGATTGACTATAATTTCACTCAACAAGTTTGGACAGAGATGCTGATATCTCTAAAGATAAATGTGGGTTTGACTGGACAGAGCCTAAAAATCCTCTTCAAAGACTGGTGTCACAAACACCCACATTGGCATACTCGATCCTCCATCAATTGTTGGCACATTTGGATGGAAATAAATATAGCGGAGTTCGATAATAGAAAGCCCTCCACAGATTCAGTGAGATATAGAATAATGTGTTGGTTAGGGAGTAATAAGAGGAAACCACACTTGACAAAGAAAACAAAAATGCCTCCAAAGATAAGTATGGATAGACCAATAGGATGGTTTGATGGGGCATCTCAAAGGAATGGGAAGATTAGCAGGGAAGGGGGTGTAATCTGGGTAAGCAAACAAAGTTCAGGTGGATGTTGAAATGTGGACCAAGCACTAACACAAAACCATAAATTTTAGGAGTGTGGACACTGCTCTCTCTGGTATTTCTCTTACATATTCTTGATCTCCAGGTGGTGGGTGACTCATTTCTAGTAATAGACTGGTTGAATGGAAAAAGTGACATACAAGTTCTGGGATTGACTTTCTAGAAAAGGCGGATCACCACTTATTCTGAAGTTCTTGACTCTAAACTACTTGCACACCTATAGAGACTTTAACAGTGAAGAAGATGATCTCTCTAAGCAAGCGTTGTATTTATAGGAAAGAAGACTAAAATACACACAGTTGGTAGATGGAAAAGAGGGCCCAACTTTGTACCTAGATCTTTGTACTAATGATTTTCTATTGTATATGCTCTCTAAAGTTCTATTTCCAACTTGGTCTTTTGGATTTGTTGATGTTGTTCGGATAGACCAGTATTATTTTTTGGCTGTAGGTGTTTTTTTCTTGTTGTTGGTCACAAAGGAGCATTGGTTGATCCCTGGAGTTTTTCTTCAGGGTCTAACATCATTGTTATGTAAGGTTTATAGTTTAGTTGTCTTTTTATATATATAACATATTATGAAATTGTTTTAGTGAAAAAAAGAAGATGAATCATTCTACTAAACATTTGGGCATGCCAAATAATAATAAAGGTGATAAATATGAGAGTGAGGACTCTGCACTCTAAATTTTGAGATAATCGTAGTAAACCTTTCTAACCTGATCCGTCCCATATTCTTATGGTCATATCCCTTCTTTTTTCGATGAAAAAACACTCAAACTCTAAAAAACTTTGTTTGTGCCTATCAAGTGAGTCGTAACTAATTTTAAGACTCTTATGTATGTCATTGGGAAGTATCACTTAAAGCTTATCCAATTGGTCTTCCCCGTAGGATTTGTCTTTATTTCCGTAAACAAGTCCCCCAAACACTTTTAAGGATAAGGGAAATCCATTGGAAACCTTTACAAACCTTTCTACAACACAGTCAAATCCTAATAGCATATGTGGATGACAAAAAGCATGCGAGCAGAATAGCCCCGTGGAGTGTTGTACCCCTGATGACATCCTTGTCCCCGTATGTGATATAATCATGTGAGTGTAGGACGTGTACATGAAAGAGTGTAGGACATGTACAGGGAAGATTGCATCCACATCATCTACATCATCTAAAACTAGTAATACTTGAAAAAATGAGAAATGTTTCTGAAGCATATATGTACTTTGATGATTGTTCAAATCTAATTGAATCAAGCCTTTGAGAACATTCCTATGCAAGGTATGTAATGAGACTTTGGCACATTTTCTTACATCAGATAAGAAGTAGGTTTTCCTATAAATTGAGCTCTTCCAACTAAAGACATCTTTAGTCAGTGTTGTCTTCCCCACTTCACCCTATATATATATATATATATATATATATATATATAGATAAATTGAACCCTTTCACCTCTCGTTTATGTGCACCATATATCCATAGGCAAAAAAGCATTAAATGTTTCAACGTGATTTCAATTTTTCACATTAATTAAGTACTTGCACATGTGTAAATGTGTATATCTATTGAAAATTTTTAGATTAATTAGTCTTTTAATTAAAATAACTCTGGTGCATGTCATTGTGTGTAAATTAATCATTAGAACACCTGATTAACATGAATTATCAATTAACCTACGTGCCACATATAAGTTATAGTAGAGTGTGGTGGGAAGCATGATGGAAAACCGGTGATAGATTAGGTCGTTCGTCCAATATGAAGAAATCAAGATCCAATGACCTATAATCCACCAACCCCAACATTCAATGCTAGATAACACACTGTATATTGATCGCTCCCCTCGCCTCTAGATGTTCATCAGCCACAGGTTTAAGTGGATGGTATAGTGGTAGAAACCGACCAAAGACCTGTCTGTATGTGTGTGCGGTCAAAAGTCATGCATCTATACGTTTATCATGAATTTACCTCCAAAATGGGTTGTGTAGGTTAATATCCCACCAAAGCATCCAGTTCGTTATTTAAACGAGGATTGTACCCCAAATCTAGCAATGGAAATTCTAATAATTTGAGTATTTTGTAATTTAAATATGATTTGTTGTGTTTAATTGATTTAAATTATTAAAATTTCAATTTGAATAACAATTAATCAAATTAAAAGATTTTTTTATTAAATTTCCCTTAAACAATAAAACTAAATAATTTAATTGTTCAATAAAGGACAACGCTTAAAATTAACAAGATACACATTTTGCTAAAAATGTGTAGAGTGGAGGTAAATCCTGGAGGGATAAAAATTTTGAATGGAGCTTATTGTTAGTCTTTGATATGGATTACAATTTGACACATATATAATGGAAAAGGCAAATTGGACATCATGAAAAAGACAATTTGGTGTGAAATAGAAAGTTGAGAAAATAACCATTTCATTAAATTTTTGTTACAAACTTTGAATTGATAGAAAAAGTAGATCTAATCCAACTACTCCTATCATTGTATAAGATTTTGATAAGATACCATTAAATTTGATTTTTATAGTCTTTTTTAAGTTTTGGTATTTAAATGAGCTCTAGGTTGAAGCGACTAGGGTTTTAGATGCAATTTGTGAACTAGGGTTCTTGTGATTTATAGATTTTCTTAGTAGCTAACTTGTTCTCTCCACGATCGTGCTCGACTCGGTGGAACCATGGATCCGATAGGTGAGGGAGTGTGAGCCCCCTCCTATAGAGAAGTGGTTGCATCCGAGGTAGCAGATGCAAGTGGGTCGCATAGGCCATCCTCCGATCTGCCGCCATAGTTTTTGGATCAAGCTACCAACGTAGAATCAAGAAAACAAAATGAGATGGAAATTGATCCTGAGACTTCTCATCCAAAGGTGGCTCAAGCATGGGAGCCAGGATATTGTCTTCTACTGGCCTCTAGTGCACCAAGGTATGTGGTCAGATTTGTTCGGGTGGGAGAAAACTTCCAATACATGAGGGATCATGCACTCATTGGAAAATTCTTATAATTGTGTCCCTTCGAGAGAGATTTGGTTAAATGGATAAAATCCTGGTGGAATCCCAAAGGCCACCTTGATCTTGAGCTGGTGTCTAAGGGTTTCTTCACAACAATCTTTCATAATCTCGAAGATAGGGGACACATATTTGAAAATGAGCCTTGTTTATTGAACTCGGTTGGGCTCTATATGAGATACTAGATGGATCAATTTAGTCCCGAAAAAGAGGACTTCACCCATGCCCCATCTGGATTAGACTATACTCACTTCCACGAGAATTTTGGTTGGAGGAAATCTTAGAGGGTATTGGGAATACTCTGGGAATATGTGTGAAGTTCGTCAAAGACACTAGATAATGTCAGTATACTTCATATGTGATCCAGGTGGATAACGGTGGACACCCACCTTTTCCAACTAGCTCGAAACAATTTTCTAGCAATTTTGGTAATTTACTATTTTAAGTTGTTTTTAACTTACGGGGCCATTTTGAGGGCCTAAATGAAGGTTTTTGGGGATCGATCTTCTCAATGATAGTTGAAGGCTTAGATTGATCCCCCTAAATGAATCTCCTCGATGATACATTTCCAATGAGCTATCGTGCACCCCAAATAGAGATCGTATGCCAAAGTTACACCCCTGGGAAGTTGATACAACAAACTACCCAAAACAAGGTCCACAAAACTGTTGGATTTTCATCTTCCAGGGTTAGGGTTTTGGATTTGCTTTATGATAAAAAGGCCCTTGGAGCCCAATTGTAAAATAATCTTCTTGTGAATGTGAGTAGCGGACACATCTCTTCTCAAAGATAAGCTGCCACCATTCTAGCGAGTCTTTCACTCTATATTTTTACAGTCTTTGTACATTTTTGCTCATTAATAGAAAATTGTGTATTACTGTATCTCTTTGTTTATGGTTGCTTCTCTGATACATTTCTGTTATATTATTGGATATCTGAGATATATTTGTACATTTCTTTATTATATCTCCTCTCTCATTTTGTGTCAAAAATAATCTGGATCAGTGGTATCAGAGCAGGCTACTCTTGATCATTTTTTTTCAGTGCATGTCCCCGACAAGGTCCGAGTATAGAAAGTGGGGTCTCGAGCTTGTATTTCTTGAAGACAATCGCTCTCGCATGCCCAAGAAACCCTCCATGGCGGAAGAAAAGAAAAACGACAGAGCAGACGATTCTATCAATCTGTTGCTTGAGCAAGCTCTCACGCGACAGAGGGACGAAGTGATGGAGAATTTTTCCCACATCCTTCAATGCCTATTAATACCAATAGGTTCATCTTCATCAAACAACCACTTTGGAAGAACCTCTCCTTTCAAGGTATAGGTTAATTTTGATATTCTCGTATTTGAAGTTCAGATAGATGTGGATTCCCTAGACAAATGGTTAAATTTGTTAGAAGGTTATTTCTCTATTCATAATTTTCCCGACATGGAAAAGATCACCTTCGCACTCCTTAAATCTCTCCCCCATGTCAAACATTGGTGGGAAACTTACTAGGAGAAAAGTTCCATAGATGTTTCTGGAATATATGGGGTCGAGCCCACTTGGGATTTTTTTGTGGATGCGGTAAAGGAACAATATTACCCTGTTGGCAACTATGAGGACCAATACATGAGATGGACCACACTGCGACAAGAGAGGGGCCAAGCAATCCCAGAGTTCACCAATACCTTCCATACCTTGTGCACCAAGTTGGGTATCAAGGACTCCAAACGACATTTGGTTCTAAAATACCGCGGGGCTCTACACAGATACATCCAAACTAAAATGGATTTTCTCGACATCTTATCACTCGATTCTTCTTATCGATATGTTGTTAAATCGAGCAGAAGTTTAACCACTAAAACAAATGGGAGTTCAGATCTGCAAATCCACAACAACCAAAGTATGAGAAAGACGACCCTAACAAACAGCTTTCTGAAAACCAGTCTAAGCCATAGGAAAAGAAGGGTCACAGAAAGATGAAGAAGGACACCAGAAAATGGTGCGATTTCCACAAAAAACCCTAGCGCAACACCAATGAATGTTGCTCAAAACAATCATTGGTGGCCAAGATCAAAGACAAGGAGACAAACCCTGATTTAGAATCTGATTCTGAAAATACTGGTAAAAGACAGATCATTGATGCAGACCCCACTGTTATTGTCGTGACCACAACAATTCAACCAGAAGAACCAATAGATCCTAAAGAGGGGGAGCGCCTTTTTAATTCACAGATGTGGGTGAAGGGGACCCCACTGCATTTTATTGTTGATAGCAGAAGCCAGAAGAACCTCATCTTAACAGAGGTCATCAAATAGTTGGGATTGTCAACAACACCACAATCACAACCATATAACATCTGGTGGATTCTCTAGTGACGAGATCTCAATGTCATCCAATAGTGTCGATTGTCATATGAAATCCATCCCTTCAAGGATAAGGTATTATGTGATGTTTCCCCACTATATGTCTGTGACGTTCTCTTGGGCCAACCATATATGTGGAAGCGCCATGTTGTTTATGAGTCTCGACCCCGCAGTGTCATTATTTCTCTAGGGGGTCATCTCTACAGAATACCATATGTAGTTCTGACTATTGTTCCACCTAAACAGTGTCGCAAGGTATTATTTCATAATACAAAATTCAGCTTCTTCACAATCTGCTCAAAAAGTGAACAGAAGGATACTGCAACCACCACAACCTCAACCCAAGCACCTTCTATTCAACAGAAGTAGGTCAACAGGATTGCAGCAAAGTGTAAAGATTCCTTTTTCGCATATGCATCTCATGTAGCCAAACTGGTTAAAAAGTTCCAACCCTTCCAACCACATGTTCGTGACAACCTTTAACAAGCTAAGCAACGCAATTTCTCCAACAAGGCAAGCAACTCATCAAGATGTAGATTTAGCAAACGCTTTTCCCTCTCCCCCAAGCACTCAACACAATGGAGACCATTTCTTCCTAAGGAGGGAGTATTGATTCAATTATATATGTGGCCACCCACCTTTTCCAATTGGCTCGAAACAGTTTTATGCAATTTTGGTAATTTACACTTTTTAGCCGTTTTTAACTTCTGGGGCCATTTTGAGGGCCTAAATGAATGTTTTTTGGGCTCGAGATTCTCAATCATAGCTGAAGGCTTTGATTGAGCCCCCTAAATGAATCTCCTCGACGATACCTTTCCAACGAGCTATTGTGCAACCCAAACGAATATCGTATGCCAAAGTTACACCCCCGAGAAGTTGATACACCAAACTACCCAAAACGGGGTCCACAAAACTGTTGGATTTTCATCTTCCGGGGTTAGGGTTTTGGATTTTATTTATGATAAAAAGGCCTTTGGAGCCTCATTGTAAAATCATCTTCTTGTGAATTCGAGTAGTGGACACATCTCTTCTCAAAGATAAGTTGTCACCATTCTAGCGAGTCTTTCACTTTGTATTTTTACAGTCTTTGTACATTTTCGCTCATTAATAGAAAATTATGTATTATTGTATCTATGTGTTTATGGTTGCATCTCTAATACATTTCTGTTATATTATTGGATATCCTAGATATCTTTGTACATTGCTTTATTATATCTCCACTCTCATTTCGTGCCGAAAATAATCCAGATCAATATGCTCGGATTTGTGTATACATGAATATATCCAAACCCCTCCTAGGTTCCATCTTCCTAGAGTATCAAGACGACAAGTGGATCCAAACAATAGACTATGAGCACATTCCCGTCAGATGCCGAAAATGTCATGAGCATGGCCAACTTTTCAGGTACTACCCCTCATAAGCCAGATTCGTCAGTTGCTGAGAAATTGAAGGATGGTTTTACTCAAGTTCCAAGGAAGTGCAAACAAGATCAGAAAAAACCAGTCATACCTCAAGACAAAGCACCATCAAACATTAACTCCTTGGAGATACTAGGTCGCACCTTGGATAATCTGGAAATGGAAGGAATCTCATTGCATGAAGCCAAAGGTCCCAAGAAAGAAAATAAAAAAAGCATCCCCAAGCCCATTCTTGAGAAAATCATTCCTGGGGGAGAAGATTGAATCACTAACGATGGAAGAGACATGGAGATCGAATTAGACGAGAGAGAATTAGCAGGAATATATATGGTAAGTTTAGAAGAATCATATTAGAAGCAAGAATTTCTTTCCATTCCTCCATATCAGCGTCGAAAAGTGCATAAGTTTTACCTTAATTCTATAGCTGGTGCGACCTCCAGATCTAGTTGGGGGTTAGGAATCCATAAGGACCCTCTTGAATATAATCAAAAGTTATCCAAAGAATATAAAAAACCGTGACAAAAATTCCACTCAGCAACTAATTCAAGATTTCATAGGTTTCATGGTGAACTCGGGTCAGATCCA
>ML830489.1:61382-87930 GCA_009831015.1 Picea engelmannii | reverse complement strand
TACACGAATTTTGACGGCACCGTTAAATTTGACGTGAAAATTTTTGGCCGAATAATATTTCGGCCGAAAGTAATATTTGTTCGGCCGAAAAATTGCCGCTAGAAATTTTGGAGACCCGATTGTCACGAAAGTGTTACCCAGCTAAAAATATGTCGTTTAATTCCTATTGTAGGGGCTAGTCGACCCTGTCGACTAGACCCGATGATCGACTACGAACCTATCGATCAACCGACATAGTTAGAAGTAGAAGTCCGTCGGATTCTCTGTTGACTGACCGACCTAGGAAGTTAAGTAATTACAACTTCCTGAAAGAGGTACAAATAGAAAAGCACATGAAGGCTCATATAGCTTCATGTGAGAGGTTATATGTAATTGTGTTGTATTGTTCTATCATATAATAAAATGAATGTTCTTTGGTCTCTCATTACTTGTGTATGTATTTACCTATATCTATGTGTATGCATGTATCTCTATGATTTATATGTAAGGATATACTAGTAACTCTCCCTACTTTTCCCTAGATTACAACATTGGTTCTGTTGTCAGTAGTACTGAATTTGAGCATGTATAAGTGTACATAAATGTTAAATATACAAGACATATGCGAGTGGTGGGAGTGCAAAATTGAGAACTACATCATAAACTACGCAATAAAGAATAACCTCTCACTAGCCGAAGAAAGGTCGCAGTTCTTTTTAGAGACGCACGAAAGATTCCTTAAAGTTATCCCAGAAGCATTGTTTCAACACATTAACAAATTAGGTGATGTGTAATATGACACCCGACCAGAAGTTAGGCCTAAAATTGACAAATGGAGGAGGAAAGAATTTTCACGATTGGCTCAAAAGAATTATCAAAGATTATATTTTGGAACAAGCCATTGAATATCAGACGTCTCTCAACAAAATAAAAAAAAATTCTACACCAAATTGCACGACAGATTTTTTTGCATGGTTACGACGCTTCTTCATAAATTCCTCCTCAACAAGGGAGTTGGTGACATCGTCGAATACCGACCAATATTAGGCACACCATTACCAAATAGAAACTTCCAAGAAAGAGACGAAAAATGGGAAGCATTTATTGACGCAAAGTGCAAAGATACAAGAGAAGCCTGGGATTACTTATTTAAGAAATGCATATGGCCAATGTTCTTGAATTAGAGTAAGTCAGGTCGGCAATGGGGGGTCGATCGTAACTGTGAGATGCCATAAAACAAGAAGTAGTGTTTCCCAAGCCTAAATGTCGTCAAGAGGGAAGCAATATGTGGATATCCAGAAAATAGAATGGGATGAAAGACAAAAGAAAAGAGAAAAACTTTGTAACCAGTGGAACAAAAAAAAATTGAATACAAAGATGTCCGGGGAGGGTCAGCCTGATAAAGCACGTGAACAGTCTAAGTCAGACAGAGATCGACCAAATTTGGCAACAATAGTAGCCACGATGACACCTAACAGAAGTAGCGATGCACAACTAAACATCCATCAACCAATTGACGAACCAGAAAGTATGGATTACAAAGAATCTGGACAATGTTTATGTAATTATCCTACACTAGAAACTAGTCCATGAATAATATAATTTCTCCAACAAAGGTTGCAGATCGACGACCAATCTGCAAGTTTATGGTACAGAACGGACGACTAGGGAAACCTACGTGATGCATTGATATTCGAGCCAGAGTGAAACGAAGTCGAAATTATCATTATCCAAATTAGGGATCTCACTAACTCGACCCCCCCTGCCACATCTAATATTGAGAGAAGAAATTAACTATAGTATGGAAGCAACACAACCTTTGGAACGAAGGTTCGTCGAATATAAACATCAAAGTTCTCAAATTAGGGATGTGTTTTCTATACTCGAGAAGAAACAATTATTCCTTGAGTACCATCCATTGTCGGACATACAAAATAATTGACTAGAAGATTCGATAGCTCAGTCGAAAGCATTAGTAGCTCAAATACCAAGAAAATCGAGAATTCCTATGAAGAAAACCAAAATGGGATTCAACCACATCCCGATTTATGAAGGAGAGGAGGACCCAAAATGCCATTGGTTTGTATGTGAAAATTTTTGGGATGCAACTGATATTACAGACAAAGATAATCAAATGGATCAATTCGGTGTTGTGCTACGCCACCGCACCTTAACATGGTTCATGAACTACATGGAAAAGAAAACTCGTTCAAAAGCATAAATAAAGAATAGCTTTTTAAAATTCTTTAAAATTTAGGACATCACACATCTGGCAGCCCAAAAGTTAAAAGAAATCAAACAAAGACCATGCGAGTTGGTAAGAGAATATGATAAGATATTCAAATATCTCCTAAGTCAAATCTCGACGATGATTGATCAGAACTTGTTGGTCCAGTGGTATGTAGCTGGGATACTGCCAAGGATCTGGTCTTCTCTACACTTATATGAGATAACCAACTATGAATATGCGCTACCGAAGGCACATCAAGTTGATTTGGATGATGATAGCCCATTGAATTACTCAAAGATGGAGAGACAAAACATTTGCAACAAACAATAAAAAATCTATCTATATGACTCAATGAAGTATGGTGCACCACATTGTAATACCCCTATTTCCCCCAGCTTGTAAATGTAACTATATTTTTCTAAAAGGGTAGTGTAAATATTTATGATAATAATGTAAAAAGGAAAAAGTTGGACAACTGTTGAGGGGGATTTCCTATACAATTCATGATTCCATGAGAGGGAAACAATGAGGAAATTTCCCTTGCCAATTTAAATTCAAGAAAAATCCACGTTACCCATTTTCTAGAATTGTGGTTAATGGAGGAAGTTGGTAGTTGAAATATCAGCTTCCCACATTTGCAAACAAGAATGGGTGTTGTACCAGAACTGCCTTGCCTCATAAGAATGGACAAAAAAAGTACCCATCTAGAGGATTCTGGGATGACCCACAAATTGGGGAATTTGACCCATGAAAGTTTGCTAAAGAAGGAGGAAACAAAGGGAAAATGAAAATCAGAGAGAAGGGGATATAGTTAGTTGAGTCAGGGAGCCATTTATGAGAAGAAAGGATGTAGAGGAAGGGATCTGATGACCATTCTTTGAAGAGGGAGAGCATGTGCAACTCTTTGGTTCTGAAGAGAATTGAGAAACAAATTTGTTTTTGGGTACACGAATTTATGGGCAACATTTATCTAACTAAGATGTTAAACGGAGATGAAAAAATATAGAGTGATTGAGTGAGAAATCACAACAGCCTCTCTTTCCTGGTGGATAAAAAATTAATCTTCCATAATTCCTATGGGGGGAGGAGACTGACCTCCATCCCTGGTTGTTTCTGAACAAAAGGAAGACTCTCTTTTAGGGCATCATGATCTGGCTAAGGGATGGCCAATGGTAAATCCTTCCAGGAGTTGTTGTGCCTATGGTTGGGTGGAAAAGGGAACCCCTTTCAATAGTTACAACACTTTTTGGGTTCTAGATGAGTGTATTTTTCTAAATCTTTGTAGTGTTATGTTCAGAGAAAATTACAGACTGTGTTTTAGAGCTGTGTAAGTTTACTTTCTCACACAAGTGGCTTGACAATTTAGGAAAAAGGAAGAGAATGTTTTAGCTGAAGCTCATTTGATTTACTTTCTTATATCTTGACTATCTGTGTGTTAAAATAATATTTCGGGGTGAAATTGTTAAGGTTGATCTACACTTACATCTCATCTTCTGTTTCTAATGAGAACAAACAAATTAACTAGAATCGCTGCAAAAATTTAAAAGAGAAAGATAAACTTTCTTTCTAAGGCTGATCATTATCTAAAGGCACTATGGAGTTATGTGTTAGGATACTTAGCAAGTAACGGACTTCAAAATTGTAGTTGGGATTTAATGAAATAGTCCAAATATTATTAGACATTAAAATGCATTATAAATGAGGAATTTCCTAAATTTGTTAAAATATAAAATCTCCAAAAACATCATTTGGACTTTAAGAAACATTTATGCTAATTTGGGGCATTAATAAACAATTATGCTAAACTTGTGTTAAATCTCCTATAAATTTGGGAAGAATCCCCTTGAATTTTGGTGGGCAGTAAATCCTGGTAGAAATACCAGATTTTGCTGTGAAGGAAATTCTTTCCTTAGGACCAATTTCCTTAAATCTGGGTAAGGAAAGTAAATCTCGATAAAAAGGAGAAGGTTATTCCTTTATCTGTGAAGAAGGGAAATTATAAACCATGTTTTTAAATGGAGAAAAATTCCCTCCTGAATATGATTTTATTTTATTATTCTAAAAGTCTGGAAAATAGGAAATAGTTTTCATTTCCTTTCATTATAGGTTTAAGTACATAAAATTTCAAGTTAAACCTCATCAGACTTTGAATACATGCATGGAAATGGTAATATAAGCATATAAATATATATGATAATGTGTTAATAAACCCATGATTATTCGCCTTGATCATTTCTTAGCACACTTCGGAGCTTCGGGACTCCGACACTTCGAAGGTTTGAAGTGGAGAGTGAACTGGAGATTGACCCAAACTCTAGAGGAATTACATGTTAAACGATATTTAATCATCCCATGGTTAACCCTTTAATAATTTCAAAATCATTTGGGAACTTTGTTGTTTATATATATATATATATAGAGAGAGAGAGATATTGAGAATTTATAAACTTGGGCACAAATTTTGATGGGGATTTATTATAAAATTAATATATTATAATAAACACGTAGATGAGACCAAGTCCTTTTCTCTTTAAATCACTATTTAACGTGTGAATGTTTGTGTGTTGGACCACTTTGGGGCTCCGGGAGTTCGGGACTTCAGGATTCCGGGGTGTTTGGGGTGAAGGAAATCACGACCCAAAATCACTGAAGGCCTGAACCCTACTCTTCCCTGTACAAACGTTGCATAAATAATAAATATTAAATATAATATATTTTCACTCCTTCCAATATTAAATATAATATTGGAGATTATTTAAACCTAGGTGCATTTTTTTAGGGATATAATATAATATATTATGTTAAACTAAGGTTCATTAAAATAGCTACACGTGGATAAGGAAAACTCTTTTCCCCTTTTTAAATATTAAATAATGTGTATGTTGGCATCTTTACAAGTAGAGTGTGCTTGTCATTGATGGAAAGAACAATGATGGAAAACAGGAAAGCAAAGAAGAACAACAACAACGATGGCAAACAAGAACAGTGAAGACAAGACCCGCAGGAGAAGGTCCGGAGGCCGAAACCTTTGAATACTTAGAAAACCCTCTAATTCGAAAGAAATCATAAGCTTAGGACGAGGAGAGACAATGGTCGTCGGATGAGTGTCCAGATAGGAGGAGTGTGCAGAAGAGGAGAACATATATCATTTGTTGGATCTAAGCGTGAAGGATCAACAGTTGTTGGATCCATAGATAAATGCACGAAGGTTAAGCCTTTGATGAGCGTAGGAGAGCGTACTTGTCAAAGTCCCGAAGTAATTAGGGACCGTCCATTGTCAATACTGATAGGTGGCACACAATCCACAACTCTAGAGAAAATCACTACGAAAGTTTCTCAGTTTGAGATCTGAAATCCCTAAAGTTCGGAGAACGGGAGAGCGAAGTAAACATCAGTCATCAGATCATTTTAAAGTGGAAGAACAGGATAAGCCAGAAGAGATGCATCACAGAAATATCAAGTCGTCGATCCGAGAACATGATCAACGAACAATGTTTAGTTCGGGTCTAAAAGTTTCGAGGAGGTTATTGTTTGGGGATTCTCACTTCAGAAGAATTCGCGACTTGAAAAGTCAAAATACCCGAAGTCCTGAAGGCCGAAGTCCCGAAGTGAATGAGGATCTACGTCAACAGACCAATTCAGCAAGGACATGTGGCAGACCACGTTGGAAAAGGACATGTGGAAAACCATGTCAGAAAAGAACATGTGGCAGACCACGTTAGCAAAGGTCATATGGGAGACCACGTCAGCAAGTACACATGGCATAATCAGATGATGACAAGTGTCAAGAGGAAATTGGCTTGTGCCATGTCAACAAGTGATGTAAGCAAGCTACGTCACTCTGTGAGATTTACGTCGAAAGGTTCATCACCAACAAATGTCAAAAGTCCCGAATTCCTAAAGGACGAAGGTCCGAAGTCGCTCTCAGACATTCGATCTGAAGATCAGTTCGGGTGTATTCTCAACCTTTGATCTAGTTCAGTGGAAGGACAGTGTAAGTGAAAGTGTCAACTGACAACAAGCGATCTCCACCGCCTATGACTTATTCAGCAGGTGACCACTCTGGAGGAGAATGAAGCAGCGATCATCCTAAAGTTTCAAAGAGTCAAAGTAAACGAGGATCGTTGATTCGAGAAGACCATGTGTCATTAGATCGTGGACTCTGGGTGAAATTCTCTGGGAGAAAACGAGAGTTTGAGAATTGAAAGTCCCGAAGTCCGGACTCATGGAGGAGATCATGATTATAGATTCTGGGAGACAGGTGTCAATAGATCTTCCACTCTGAAAGATTGAAGTACGGAGGAGAGAAGAGGTTGAGATTTGAAATCTTTGGAGTCCAGAGACCCGAAGGGATTGTGACCCTTGATCCAAAAGGGGACACGTGTCAGTGGATTGTTAACTATGGGAAAAATAAAATGAAGGATGAAAGAAAGTTGAGAGTTGAGATTGTTGAACCCCGAATACCCAAAGGGATAGTGACCGTCGATCCAAAAGGGACACTCGTCGTTGGATCGTGGACTCCGGGTGAAATGCTTCGGGAGAAAGTGGAGTTTGAGAATCAAAACTCCTGAAGTCCAAAAGGTGAAATCGATCTCGTCCATTGGTTTGGAGGTAAGATCTGGTCCACAAATTGTGAAATGACAAATCTAAACCATCCGCTCATGAGCACTATCAAGATCGTAAGATCGATGGTCCCATCGCATTATGGGGATTGAAGATGCATGAAATTTACTTCTGGGATCGCGTATGGAATGTAGAAAAGGAAGGTTGATAACAACCATCGATCGAGAGGCATCACCAAGGAATTGGACATCAAGGGTCGTTCTCCATTGCAGGGTCATAACATGCTCGGGTCTTAATTTTTCATCAGCGGACTGCAATTGAAACCAAAGTTTTGGAGAAAGGACGTGTGGAGGCTCGTAGTGAATTGCGGGACGAAAAGTGGGTTGCCCTGAAACTGCCTATGGATAGGCCCACAATTGCATGGTCACATGAAGCTCATAGTGCAATTTCATATCGTGAAATGGAGCTAGTGCTCACTAGACCGAGATCAGGAAGCGCCTTTTGATTAGGCTGGTCACCACCGGTGGTCATGTGAAGGAAGAGGCTTAGAATCCAAAGAAGCCAAAGACGACTGGTTGTAACTGATAGAGATGACGAAGAGTTGCAACTGCCAAAGAAGCCAAGGAATCTCAGGGTAATGCCCATTGATGATGAACTCATTCAAGATAACCACCAGAGAAGAAAAAGAGTTGCGATGATGATGGGGGAGAGGACTTGGTGCGTGAAAGATATGTAGAACAGAGAAGTTGATGTGTGCTGGATTAGGAGCGATGTTCTGAGTAGGAGGAGACAGAGTGAACAACAAAAGAGAGAATAATTGTGGTGCAGTGAAGAGCATGCGGAGGCATAGTGCATAGTATGGAAGAGGCAACACAGAGAATATAATGCAGAAGAGAAGTTGAATAGAGGTGTTTTGCGCTGTAGGAAAGAGAGAAGAGCATAGAAGCTAAAAGAGCCAGAGGAGACATGGTGTTGTAATAGACCATATCAAAGATAGAGAAAGTAAGTAAAGTTTGGTATCTCAGGGTGGTAGGGAGGTGCTAGGGAGGATTTTTGTCCTCAGAGTTTCAAGTGGGTGCTTGAACACAGACTGTTGTAGCTTCCATCTAGTTGCAGCCAGAAAAGCCAGGGTTGTAGGGTAGTGCAAGGGAGAACTATTGTTCTCTGTTATACAGGTTGGTGTCTGTGTGATTGGAAGTTGGTGCTTCCATCCAGTTGGTGCTTGAACACTCAGGAAGTTGGTGCTTCCTTCTAGTGGGTTCCAGAGAAACCAAAGAGTTGGTACTTGCAGCAAGTTGTTGCTTGTAAAACAGAGGTTGTAGCCTCAAGAGTAGTTGGATCTCATAAGAATGATAATGTACAGAAAATAAAGATTACTTACCATATCAAGAAGAAGAGGTTTTTCCCTTTATGGGTTTCCTCAGGAAATATTTGTCTCTGTATATTTCATGTGTGTGATTGATGTTGAATATTCTATTGCTTACTTCCCTGCATTATTGTGATCGTCATTGAGTGTTATGTAAAGAGTTTAAAATGGGCACAATTGTTTAAGAACAGTAACAATGTATTCACCCCCCCTCTCAATTGTCCAACAATTGGTATCAGAGTTGGTTCCTTTTATCTAAGGGTAGATCCTAGAGGTTAAACATGGCTAGCCATGAAGGAATTTCAACCAATAAGGCTCCCCTATTCAATGGAACAAACTTTGCCTTCTAGAAAGTTAGGATGAGAACCTACATAATGGATTTAGGTGAAGATGCCTGGGATGTGGTAGATACGGGTTATGTAAAGCCGATTGTACTAGCTAATAAGGATGAAAAGCTAGAATTCAGCTTCAACGCTAAGGCTATGAATGTTATTCTGAGTGGGCTTGCAGAAGCAGAATTTGTAAAAATTATGCACTTAGAAACTGCCAAAGAAATGTGGGACAAACGCATTAGCAGTTATGAAGGTGATGAGAAGGTAAAGGATGCCAAGATTCAAACCTATAGAGTACAGTTTGAACAACTAAAGATGAAAGAGGATGAAACTATTGGGAAGTACTTTCTGAGAGTTGAAGAACTAGTAAATGCAATGAAAGAACTTGGTGAAAAAATTGAGGAATCCTCTTTAGTTCAGAAAATTTTGAGATCTCTGCCAGATAGTTTCAACCCAAAGGTTTCTACTATAGAAGAACTTAATGATCTAAAAGCCTTGTCTTTTGATCAACTTATAGTAACTTTGATTGCATATGAAATGAGGATATTTAAAGATAAACCCACCTCTAGAGAAGCATCATATAAACAAGATAAGAATGAGGATTTTGAGACTGATGAAATTGAAGAAAAATTTATGAGAAGACTAAATAAAGGATCAGGCAAGTACCAAGGAAAATTTCCCTTCAAATTCTTTAACTGTGGAAAGATAGGTCATTTTTCATCTAAGTGTCCACACAAGAAACAAGATCAGAATTCTGAAGGTGAAAAGAAGTACAAACCCAAGAGATTTGGTAAAAAGAAAAGTTTATGTGTAAACAATGATGACTCTTCAGAAGACACAGATAGTGACTCTTCCTGTGAAGATACGATTAATGAATTTATGCTTATGGCCAAAGAGGATTATGATAATAAAATCACAGGAAGTTTTGTTGATGATGAAGAAGCTGTGGTTGACTTGGAAGGAGAATTGATCAGTTCTCTAGAAGAAATTGCTAGACTCAAATCTAAGAAGAAAAAGAAAAAACATTTGCTGATACAGTTCAAGAAAGACATTAAAGAACATGATGAAGACTTTTCCCTACTAAAAGTGGAATTAGAAGAGGCAAAGAAAATAGAGGACACTCTGAAACAACAACTATCATAAAAGAAGGAAAGATGTGAAGCCTTGGAAGAAGAGGTAGTAAAAACCAGAAAAGAGATGGAGAAGTTTAAAACAATGTATCTCCAAAATCTTCCAAGAATTAAAGCCACCCCAGAACTAAACGACATTCTGAGCAAACATAGAAATCCTTTGTTGAATACTGGTTTAGGTTATGTAAATGGCTCAAGCAGCAAACAACCAGAAAGCAAATATCTAGTAAAGATGATCAAGTTCCAAGCCAACAGACAATCAGACCATGCGAGTACTCTGTCACCAAAAGCTAATAAAGACAAGATGATCCATGATAAAAAACAAAGAGATCAGAAGATGGAGCAACAAATTCCAAGAAGAATTCCATCCTTCAAGTACCAAAATTTCTTCCACGGTTACTGTTTTTACTGTTCTAATTTTGGTCATAAGATTGCAAATTGTCAAACTAAGTTTAGAGACATGCAACTAAGGAGGTCAAGAAATAAACAATCTTTACAACATAGAACTAAGCAGCCAATGAATAGACAACATAGCACCAATCACTTTGACCTACTAAACAATGAGCTTGAATGTTATAACTGTCATAAATTTGGCCACAAAGCTGCAAACTGCCATCTGAAGAAGTACAAGGCAGATCCAAGGATAAATCCTTTAGCTAGAAATTCCAGCACATGGAAAAAGAAAGATAGTGAAAAATGTGGTCTAGTACTTTCAACTCAAAAACTAAAAGACCCATGTTATATAGACAATGGATGTTCCAAGCACATGACTGGAGACAAGGATAAGTTTATGTCTATAAGTAAAAGCAAAATAGGAAATGTAACCTTTGGAAATGATGAACCAGGTAAAATCAAGGGTAAAGGGATGGTGAGTTTGAGTAATGGCAAAGGAAAATCCTAGGATGTTCTACTTGTAGATGGGCTGAAACATAATTTTCTCAGTGTAAGTCAAATGTGTGACATAGGATGTGAAGTGGTGTTCACTTCCAAGGATTGCAAGATAAAGTCTGTAAACTCAGGACAAGTGGTGGCTAAAGGCATAAGGATAGAAAATAATGTATATGTGTTGAAAGAAGATAAAGAAGAATTTCATCTAAGCAAACATGATGAAATTTGGTTGTGGCATAGGAGACTTGGACATATAAACTTTGACCACTTAATCAAGATAAAAAATCTTGAGGCAGTAAAAGATCTTCCAAGAATATCAAAGCCACAAGACTCTGTGTGTAAACCCTGCCAAGTAGGAAATCTAACCAGGACACAGTTTAAATCCAAGAGCTCTACTTCAACAATGAAACCACTCCAATTAGTTCATATGGATTTATGTGGACCATCAAGATAGGAAGGCACAGGGAAGGAAAACTACTTTATGTTGATCACCGATGATTACTCCAGACTTACTTGGGTTTATTCTCTCAAATAAAAAGATGACGCATTTGAGAAATTTAAAATATTTAAGGCTTTAACTGAGAATCAAACAGGAAAGAGGTTAAAGGAAGTAAGATCAGATAGAGGAGGAGAATTTATGTCAAGTGATTTCAAGGAATTCTATGATAAACATGGGATCAAGAGAGAATACACAATCCCAGGAACTCTGCAACAAAATGGAGTAGTTGAGAGGCAAAACAGAACAATACAACAAATGGCCAGGTCAATGATGAATGCGAAGAACATTGGACAAACTTACTGGGTAGAAGCAATACACACAATAGTCCATATTCTTAACAAATCCCACCTCAGACCACATAGTGACAAGACACCTTATGACCTGTGGTATGGAAGACCTGCTTCAATCAAACACTTCAAAGTCTTTGGGAGTAAGTGCTACATAAAGAATAATAATGAAAACCTTGGCAAGTATGATGACAGGGCTAATGAAGGCATCTTCTTAGGATATGCTACCAATAGTAAAGGATATAGATGCTTTAATAAAAGATTGCATAAATTAGTTGATTGCATTGATTTAAAGGTTGATGAAGGAGTCCTAGTAAGAGAGGTGAGAAATATTGAGTCTACTACAGAGGACACGGCTGAAAATGAAGATGAACAGTTCCAAGAATTAGATGAAGAAGAGACACCCAGATAAGAAGAGTCAGGACAACAATCAACATCAAATCCTCCCTCCATAATTACTCAAAAGAATCATCTTGAAAGTCAAATAATTGGTGAGAATGACAAAGGTGTACAAACCAAGAGAAGGATAATCAAAGACACCGCGAAATCACATATGGCCTTCATATCCATGGTGGAACCTAAGAAATTTAATGAAGCCAGTAAAGACGTAAATTGGTTAAAATCAATGAATGAGGAACTGGACCATACTGAAAAGAATGACACTTGGGAACTCGTTCCTAAGCCAACAAATAAAAATGTAATAGGATCAAAATGGGTCTACAAAAATAAGATGAATGAGAAAGGAAATATTTTAAGAAATAAGGCTAGATTGGTCTGCAAAGGATATACTCAAATAGAAGGATTGGATTTTGATGAGACATTTGCACCTATATCAATATTAGAAGCTATTAGAATTTTCTTGCCTATGCTTGTCATAAACAGTTTAAATTCTATTAAATGGATGTCAAGTCAGCTTTTCTAAATGGAGATCTAAAAGAATAAGTCTATATGGAACAACCAGAGGGTTTCCAACTATCAGATAACCCTGACTTTATCTGGAAGATGAAAAAATCCTTATATGGGTTGAAACAAGCTCCTCGTGCCAGGTATTACAGACTAGATAAGTATCTTCAAGACAAAGGGTTCAAGAGAGGAACAATTGACAACAATATATATATATATATATATATATATATCAAAACATAAGGTAATGATTTGCTCATCGTGTTGGTGTATGTAGACGACACCATCTTCAAAAGCAATAATGCTTCATTGGTACAATGGTTTGCTTCTGCCATGCAGTCTGAATTTGAAATGTCTATGATAGGGGAACTGCCATTTTTTCTTGCTCTACAAATTACTCAGAGGTCTGAAGGATTATTTCTTTCTCAGGAGAAATATCTAAGAGAAATGTTGAAAATGTTTCAAATGGAATATTCCACACTTATGAGCACACCTATGGTCACTGGATGCAAGTTAAGCAAGGATGATGAATCACCTCATGTTGATAAGAGTTCATATAGGTCCATGATAGGCATCCTATTGTACATCACAACATCCTGTCAACACATAATTCATGTTGTTGGAATGGTCGGAAGGTATCCGGTTGCACCTAAACAAAGTTAGTTGTTAGTTGTCAAAACAATATTCAGATACTTGAAAGGAACAATGGACTATGGCCTATGGTATCCTAGGAATCAGAATTTTCAACTATCAGTCTATTCAGATGTTGATTGGGCTAACTGCATGGATGAAAGGAAAAGCATGAGTGGAGGTGCATTCTTCTTAGGAGATTCCCTTCTATCATGGTTGAGAAAGAAGTAAGGTTCCATTTCCTTATTGACTATAGAAGCTGAGTACATTGTAGCTTCCACTTGTTGTACCCAAGTATTATGGATGATTCAAACACTTGCAGACTTGGAGGTAAAATATACAACACCGATCCCAATTCATTGTGATAATACTAGTGTAATTAGTGTGTCAAAGAATCTTGTATTTCACTCCAAGAACAAGCATATACCAATCAAGTATCATTTCTTGAGGGAACAAGTGACCAAAACTATTGTTTCTTTGCACTATATTCCATCCAAAGATCATATTGTTGATATCTTCACTAAACCGCTTGCAAAAGCTCAGTTTGAGTATTTACGCCAGAAGTTGGGTGTGACACCATTATCAACCTAAGAAAGTCCATCCTGTCAGGGGGAGTATGTGTTGGTTGAATATCTGATACCTCCGTATAGTACTGCAACAACTCGGGGGGAGCATGTTTTCTTTGACATTGATGTCAAAGGGGGAGAAAATGAGTGGTTTGGATGCTACAGTTGGGGGTCTAAGTAGAACAGTGCAGCCTTTGAGGGTTTCCATCAATGCCAAAGGGGCAGATTGTTGGCATGTTTACAGGCAAAGTGTGCTTTTCATTGATGGCAAGAACAACGATGGAAATAGGAAAGAAAATAAGAACAACAACAACGATGGAAAAAAAAAGAACAGTGAAGGCGAGACCCGTAGGAGAAGGTTCGGAGGATGAAACATTTGAATACTTAGAAAACCTTCTAATTCGGAATAAATTTTAAGCTCGGGAGGAGGAGCGAAAATGGTCGTCGGATCAGTGTACAGATAGGAGGAGCACACAAAAGAGGAGAAAAAATATCAGTCATTGGATCTTAGCGTGAAGGATCAACAGTCGTTGGATCCAGAGATAAATGCACGAAGGTTAAGCCTTTGATGAGCATAGGAGAGCGGACTTGTCAAACTCCCTAAGTAAGAAGGGACCGTCCATCATCAAGACTGACAAGTGGCACGGGATCCAAAAATCCAGAGCAAATCACTTTGAAAGTTTCTCAGTTTAAGATCTGAAATCCCCGAATTCCAGAGAGCCGGAGAGCCAGAGTAAACGTTAGTCGTTAGATCATTTTAAAGTGGAAGGACAGGATAAGCTAGAAAAGATGCATCGTAGAAAGATCGAGTCATCGATATAAGCAAATGATCGACAAACAACGTTTAGTTTAGGTCTAAAAGTTGTGAGGAGGTTATTGTTCGGGGATTCTCACTTCAGAAGAATTGGTGACTTGAAAGGTCGAAATACCCAAAGTCCCGAAGTGAGTGAGGATCTACATCAGCAGACCATGTCAGCAAGGACACATGGAAAACCACGTCGGCAAAGGACATGTGGTAGACCACATCGAAAAAGAACATGTGGCATACCACGTCAGCAAAGGGCATATGGGAGACCATGTCAGCAAGTACACATGGCATAATTAGATGATGACAAGTGTCAAGAGGAAATTGGCTCATGCCATGTCAACAAGTGACATAAGAAAGATACGTCACTACGGAAGATTTAGTTTGGAAGGCTCATCACCAAAAAATGTCAAAATTTCTGAAGGACGAAAGTTCGAAGTTGCTCTAAGCCATCCGATCTGAACATCACTTCGGGTGTATTCTCAACCGTTGATCTAGTTCAGTGGAAGGACAATGTAAGTGAAAGTGTCGACCGACAACAAGCGGTCTCCATCGCCTATGAATTATTCAGCAGGTGACCACTTCGGAGGAGAATGAAGCAGAGATCATCCTAAAGTCCCGAAGAGCCGAAGTAAATGAGGACCATTGATTCAAGAAGACCACGTGTCATTAGATCGTGGACTGCGGGTGAAATGCTTCAGGAGAAAATGAGAGTTTGAGAATTTAAAGTCCCAAAGTCCGGACTCGCAAAGGAGATCCTGATCATAGATTCCGGGAGACAGGTTTCAATAGATCTTCCACTCCGGAAGATTGACATACGGAGGAGAGAAGAGGTTGAGATTTCAAATCTTCAGAGTCCAGAGACCTGAAGGGATTGTGACCGTTGATCCAAAAGGGGACACACATCAGTGGATTGTTAGATCCGAGAAAACAAAAAGGAAGGATGAAATAAAGTTGAGAGTTGAGATTTATGAACCTCGAATACCCGAAGGGATAGTGACCGTCGATCCAAAAGGGACACTCGTCGTTGGATTGTGGACTCCGGGTGAAATGCTCTGGGAGAAAGCGGAGTTTGAGAATCAAAACTCCAAAAGACCGAAAGGTGAAATCGATCTCATCCGTTAGTTTGGAGGTTAGATAAGATCTGCAAATCATGAAAGGACAGATCTGGACCATCTTCTCAAGAGCACCGTCAAGATCGTAAGATCGACGATCCCATCGCATTGCGGGGATTGAAGATGCACAAACTTTACTTCTGGGATCGCACGTGGAAGGCAGGAAAATAAGGTTGATAACAGTCGTTGATTGAGAGGCATCACCAAGGCATTGGATATCAACAGTCGTGCTCCATTGCGGGGTTAGAACATGCACGGGTCTTAATTTTTCATGAGCAGGCCACAGTCGAAACCATGGTTTTGGAGAAAAGACGCATGGAGGCTTGTAGTGAATTGTGGGGCGAAACGTAGGTTTCCCTCAAACCACCTATGAAAGGGCCCACAATCGCGTGATCACATGAAGCTCATAGCCCAAGTTCATACTGTGAAACGGAGCTAGTGCTCACTAGACCAAGATCAAGAAGCGCCTTTTGATTAGGCGATTGGTCACCATCGATGGTCACATGAAGGAAGAGGCTTAGAAGCCAAAGAAGCCAAAGACGACTGGATGTAACTGATAGAGATGATGAAGAGTTGAAACTGAAAAAGAAGCTAAGGCATCTCAAGGTAACGCCCACTGATGATGAACTCATTCAGGATAACCGCTAGAGAAGATGAAGAGTTGCAATGATGATGGGGGAAAGGAATCGACATGTGAAAGATATGCAGAACAGAGAAGAGGATGTGTGTTGGCTTAGGAGCGATTTTGTGAGTAGGAGGAGATGGAGTGACCAACAAAAGAGAGCAGAACTTTTGTGCAGTGAAGAGCATGTAGAGGGATAGCGCATAGTATGGAAGAGGCAGGTTGGTTCCTGTGTGATTGGAAGTTGGTTCTTCCATCGAGTTGGTGTTGGAACACTCAGGGAGTTGGTGCTTCCTTCTAGTGGGTGCTAGAGAAACTAGAGAGTTGGTACTCTCATCAAGTTTCTTCTTGTAAAACAGAGGTTGTAGCCTCAATAGGAGTTGGAGCTCATAAGAATGATAATGTACAGAAAATAAAGATTACTTATCATATCAAGAAGAAGAGGTTTTTCCCTTTATGGGTTTCCTCAGGAAATATTTGTCTCTGTATATTTCATGTGTGTGATTGATGTTGAATATTTTATTGCTTACTTCTTTGCATTATTGTGATCGTCATTGAGTGTTCTGTGAAGAGTTTAAAGTGGGCATAATTGTTTAAGCACAGTAACAATTTATTCACCCCCCCTCTCAATTGTCCAACAATGTAATGTGTATAAGTGGGGACCACTTCGGGGCTTCAAGACTCCAGGGCTCCAGGAGGTTTGAGACTGAAGAGTGTGTTGGATAGCCAAAGTAATTGACGTGGAGGGCTCTCTTTCTCATTCCAATGTTAAATATAATATTGGGGATTTTATAAACCTAGGCATAATTTTCCAAAAGAGATATAATATAATATATTATAAATGAGTTTATTATGATATTTATACGTGAGAAAGTGCCAACCCCTTTTTTCCTTTTTTTTAAAATTTAATATTTAATGCATGATCACATATAAGTGTGGACCCTTTGGGAGTTCGGGAGTTCGGGACTTTAGAACTCCGGGAGTTCAGAGCTTCGGGACTCCGGGATGTTTGGGGTGATAGAGTGTACAAGAAAAAAGGGTCAAAGGCCTGAACCTACCTTTTTCATTCCAATGGTTGCATAAATATTGATATAAATATTAAAGGAAATTAATTATATTATAATTTGATACAATTAATTATATTTGCATCACTTTATAATATTATAAGTGGGACGCCCTCTAGAACTCCAACATTCGGGAGATTTGGGTATGTTCATAAAAGCATGATGAGGAATTTCGTCAAAATCCGGAGACTTAGGTGTTAATTGATATTAAAAATTCTAAGTGCTTCTTTGATATATTTAATTATATTATAATATAGTTTAATGTGATTATATTGTAATATAATTAATAAAAGAACAAACTAGTAATATGATTTGACTATAGGTTTAGGCGACGGGGTATTGATATAATAATTAACACTAAATTTACCCTGAAATATGGGATTACCAAGGTGAAAAGGGAAGTGATCCTTGGTTTAACTGGACTGATAATTTAGGTCGAGTAAAAACAAAATTTACGGGGATAATTAATTCTAGTAAAGATTAATTATCCCTAATAGGGATTAAATAAATGATTAAATGATTATTAAAGAGTGGGATTTTATCATGATAATGATTAATTAAATTTATAGGCCTTTGAGAGCTAGACAAGCATCAACCTATGGTTGAGAGAGTCTTTGTATGCTATGATGATGCAGTGTGTCAGGTGACAAGGAGTCGCGTGGATGCAATATGGCAGTGAGAGACTCTAGTCGATGAAGGCCTAAAGAACTTTGGAGGACCATAACTTGTGATCCAGAACTCGGATCTAGAAAAATTTCTATTCGTTGGAAAACCCTCGTCGAATCGAAGGCAATGTAATCCTAGTCACAGAGATTCGAGATGATTGAGAAAAGAGGAAAAAAAATATACCCCATCCCTCAAAAAGGTACTTATGGGTTGGGTGTGTGACAGAGTGGTATCAGAGCAGGCAACAACACATGGCCTACTTGGGCTCACGAAAGAGTCAAATAACTTTCTTTTCTTAGAAAAGTATTAGGGGGGGAGGGCACCCTACCCAACCCTATATAGCAAAGCATGATTCAAAGACTAGGCCTGGATGAGTCAGAAAAATAGTCATAGGAAAAGTTTACCAAGGCTACGATGAGCCTAAGAAAAGTATCTACCATTGCAAGGAAATTATTTGCATAAGATCCTTGAGGAGAGGGATTGTAGATTGAAATTTTGTTGGGATTTTACTCAACAAAATTGAATCATACTAGATTGTAGTATAAGAATCATATCATTTATTTGGGAAATGATAGCCACTCCTACGGAAGTGGGATTATGTTGATGGAAACTAATAACAAGACTTGGAGGAGAATGGACTAAATAGATGGTAAGGTTTCCTGCAAATGTCGACTTATGAAGCCTATGTCAATTAAAATTGTTGCTTAATCAGATATTAGGCCTTGTGAGTATAATTTCCCCATGTCTAGAGGCCTTAAGGAAATAGGTGAGGTTATCTTACATGACCTGTCATAACTGAAAACCTACTATTGGGATAATCCCCTTTTTGTAAAGAAGTAAAAAGGAGTCATATGGATTGAGAATAACCCTAATGGGAGAAGTGAAGTGACATTAGAAAATTCAAAAGCTCATGGTTGTGCTAAGGGAGTGTATATCCATATTAACTTAAGGGCATGTATATGCATAAGAATGAAAGAGGTAAGAAAGTGGAATACGTTTTCACTACAGGCATGGGTAAAATTCTTGGTTCATATAGAATTATTATAGTATGTCATTGGATGTAAAATATGGTGATGTCATAGATCATATAGTTAGTGATAATTCGATTATAACAACATAAGTAAAATGCTCATGATATTGACTATATATTACACTATGAGGATAATATAGAATGGTTAATTAAATGTTGATCCCAAGTGTGGTAAAGGAAGTGTTGGGGCACTTCTAGATGACCAATGGATCAGGTTGACATCCAAATATGGATGGTAGCCAAATACATATGACTTGGTGTGATCAAGTAGCAGTAAGGGGTAATCTAGAAAAGGATTCCCTTGATAAAAAGGTACGCTAATCAAGAATAGTTGGAAGCTAGATTAGTTGTTCTGTTATCGTGGGCATGGTTGAAATTGCTCAAACTTTATTTCTGGGTTGTGAAATGCTTTTATAGAAGTTGAGGCAAGAGTGTTTTCTTGCTAGTTGTTATTATGTATAAAGGGAAACATAATGATGAATATGTCTATGAGACTTTCCATGGGAATGAATGTAAGCTCTCAACAGAGAGGGAAACATAATGTTGAGTACTCCTATGAGACTTTCATAAGAATGTATGTGATATCTCTAGGAGGAAGAGTTTAGAAGTTTGAAATGTCCATGTGTGTGAATGACATGGAAAGAGGTGCAAGTAGTGAACGTGAATTTTGAATATTTATCTATGTTTGTATATGCTTGAGTGCATGGTTTGAATGCATTATAAAGTTGTTTGATATGAAGTCTAATATTAAGACCCAATAGATATGAATGAATGATAGAAAAATGTGCAAATGAGTCACATGTATGATGTATGAGTACATGTATATGAGAGGCAAGATGTGACTTCTTGAATAAGTGAAATGTAAGGCAAGAATTGCACTTTCCGGGATAGAATGAATACCATGGATGCATGAATGACTATATTTTGAAGAGTCGTGACTATTTTGTTTTAAATAATAGCTTGAGGAGGATGTGTGTCATCTCCTCAAGAAAATCTAGTATAAATGGATGAAAGAGTAAATGAGCAGGGATGCTTCATTGTCGTGATAAAAGGAAACTTGATCAGGCTTTTAAAGGCTAGATGTAAATGGTCATGAACAATCATGAACTAACTAAATTTTAGTATATACAATAAAATAAACTATAAGTGTTCCTATAGTAGACACATAGTATGTTGAAGCATATAGCAAGAGCATTGTACATAAAAGCACAATGGGATAACGTGCATATGCAATTCAGAACGCATCATAAGAACACAAATTTATATTCCTTATGGAATATTTGGTAAACAACTGAAATGGTAAAGCTGAAGTTGACTCAAGGTTGATACCATCATAGATAGTGATGGATATTCAATAAGGAAGTTGCATGTTGAAGGAGTTCCTTGTGGAGGAACTGTGTAAATACTCTGTCAGGAGAACAGAGTCACAACCTTAATGATTATTGAAAATTGGGTAGTGGGATGAAAGCAATATATATAAGAATACTGGACTACATTCTAAAACAAAATGTATGAGTGGAAGACTAACAAATGGATATTGAATATTCTAATAACTAAATGGTAATGTGCAGGGTGCACATGTTCATAATTCATTGTGAACAAAAATTTTGTCATTGTAGCATGTTGATTTATCCAAGAAGGTTAAGGTGAACCTAACCAAGACCGCTCAAGGAAAAGAGCATGGAGATCCAAATAGGGGGTAAATTGCAAAAGAAAAGAAGGAGAAAAGGAGAAATACTTTTCTCACCTTAAAACTCTGAATTGCTTAACAGAGTTGTAAGCCTTAAAAGAGAAGTTGTGGAAACAAGTAAAACTGGTGAAAGGAAAATGAACAAACATGTATAAACTTGGTTAAAGCCATGAATGGATAAAGGCAGTGAGGCCTTAGGATAGTTCAATTAAGCTAAAAAGTCTAGACCGTGTAGAAGGAGTTGGAAAGAGGGAAGAGTCCCTTAACTCCTGTTATTGTTTTTTATTGTGTTTCTCTAGGATGGGTAGCTGATATGTTGTTGGGTGTTAGTGTTTTAGCATGACAATGCTAATAACTATGTGACTGTAGAGACAACTAGAAATTTGATTTTGTTTACACTCATGAAAATATTAAGGGTAATGTGGTAGAGTGCATAGAGATATGTTGGGAATATATGAAATTTTTTTATCGATTTAAATGCTATGATACATGCATTTTTATTTTACATGACGACTAATATATTTGTAATGTATGCCATTTGTAGAAAAAAATTGAAACTGTTGGGAAATACAGTTACCAATGATGGAAAACCTCAAGCTGAGTATGAATACGAGAAGGTTGTTGTTGAAATTTGTTGAAGGGAATTTAAAATTCCCCATAAAGCACCATTGACGAGGTAATATCAGAGAGGGTGTTGGAAGCCAAAATAGGTATAAAAGTGTTCATGCCTATGAGGCATAAGGTATGAAGGGAATGGGTAAGAATCCCTTCTGAAATATTTTATTATTTCAATGATATGTAATTGAATTTGAGTGGTTGTTGGATGCCATTGATACCCAAGTAGGGTATGATTTAGCAAAAGAACCCGAAGAATAGAGAAAAGGATATCTAGTAGTCAAGGATGATTGGAATCCTTGCAAGAAAATTCATGAATCAATGGTGTCATGGGTACATTGACCTATCAAGAGTGATTGGGAACAAAAGTACTCATAGGAAACACATTGAATTGAATGCATTGAGGAAATGCATGCTTTCATAAGAGGGAATATAATAAGTTGCCCATTAAGGAAGGAGGACCTTCCAATACTCTACCTAAATTGTAAAGGTGTTAAAGAAATGAAGTGGGTGGCCATGAGTATTGGCACCACTAGTTACCAGTAAGGAAGGAAATGTTTAGATGCAACCATATGAAACTTGGGTTTCATATTATAATATGTTAAATTGAGGACATGATCATCTTGTAGTAGGAAGCACAATCCTACTGTAATAATGAATGAGAATAAATGAGCTATATGGTGAGGAGGTTGGTTGAGCTCCAACACACCATGGAAAAGTGTTTTCCATAAAGTGTGGCAAACTTGAAACCAATGCAAGGGTGCATTGGGTATGAATATGTCCATGAACATTGGCACATTTATTAAAGTCATTTAATATTTGAATTGCATTTGGAAAATATGGTATGCAGAAAGGATGCATGCGTAAAGAATGATATTTTCTTTTTCTTTGTACCATTGAATAGATGAAAATGATTTGACTATTAGTATGCATATTTTTGAAGATATAGTGTGCATGAGCACTAACAACTTGTTTGACTATGTGAAGATGGAATTGCAGGAAAAAGGGTCTTGAATATGGCAGTAGAAGTAAGCCCATAAGGAAGACCAATGCATGTTGAGACAAACTGCTATGGGAAGGAAAATCTCATACTTGTGAATCTGGTTCCTGTGTAGAACATATCTGAAAATAAAATGTGGAATTTGGAATTATGTGGGTGACATATTTGCAAGAAAATTTTGAATTGAAATTGATGATAACATCTCATGGTTACTGATATGGGTGAGGTGAAATATCTTTCCTAAAGGGACAGAGGATGGCTGTCAATATGGAAAACATGGAAAAAGGATATTTTTGTGACATAAGAACCCTGTGATAAGCCATGATCACCATAGAATATGTTGTGTTGTGGTAACATAAGTTGGAGGGATGACTCGGTAGAGCAAGTCAGAGGGATGTCTTAGCTATAAGACTCGATGAAGTATCTAAAAATCTTCTTGTGCGAGAAACACTTGGCAAGGAAAGATGGATCACCCGAGGGATTGTATAATAGAGAAAGGGGATGCCTGTGCCTAGGCCTGGAGGGTGAGTGACCGCAAGGAAGAGGAGACTTCAATAATTCTTGTAAACTATTGGTTGGGATCATGCAAACAATGGGTATGACAAGGAAACAGTGGGACAAGTTAGTAAGATAACCAACTGGATGTGAATCCATTAAATTGCACATATAAGTATTGTGCTAATATGAATATTCCTCTTGAGTTTTAAACAACAATAAAATGTTTTTCCATGAAATTGTGATTAATATGATTGTTGTTTGAAATCATTGTAGGCATGTGACAAAGGCCAAGAGTCTAGAAAAGACCAGACCAAGAAAGAGTAACAGCGTTGTTGAAGCAGCTGAAATAAGAAAACATGATTAGTGTTAATGAGATACAAAGAGCACCGAAGATGGTGTTCCTTTAAGGGGGATGGGATTGTAATACCCATGTTTCCCCCAGCTTGTAATTGTAAATACATTTTGATAAAAGGGTAGTGTAAATATTTATGATACTAATGTAAAAAGGAAAATGTTGGACAACTGATGAGGGGGATTTCCTATACAGGCCATGATGCCATGAGAGGTAAACGATGAGGAAATTTCCCTTGTCAATTTAAAATTCAAGAAAAATCCAGATTGTCCATTTTCTAGAATTGTAGTTAACAGAGGAAGTTGGTAGTTGAAATATTAGCTTCCCACATTTATGAATAAGAATGGATGTTTTACCAGAACTTCCTTGCCTCAGAAGCATGGACAAAAAAAGTACCCATCTAGAGGATTCTGGGCTGACCTATGAATTGGGAATTTGACCCACGAAATCTTGCTAAGGAAGGAGGAAATGAAGGGAAAATGAAAAACAGAGAGAAGAGGAGATAGTTAGTTGAGTCGAGGAGCCATTTCTGAGAAGAGTGGATGTAGAGCAAGGGGTTTGGTGACCAATGAAGAGGGAGAGAATGTGCAGTTCTATGGTTCTAAAGAGAATGGAGAAACGGATATGTTTCTGGGTACAAGAATTTATGGGAAACATTTATCTAACCAAGATGATAAAAAAAGATGCAGAAATATGGAGTGATTGAGTGAGAAATCATAGCAGCCTCCCTTGCTCGGTGGATATAAAATTAATCTTCCATAATTCTTGTGGGAAGAGGAGAGTGACCTTCGTCCCTGGTTGTTTTTGAACAGAAGGAAGACTCTATATCATGGCATCGTGACCTGGCTAGCGGGTGGCCAGTGGTAAATCCTTCTAGGATTTGTTGTGCCTATGGTTGGGTGGAAAAGGGCACCCCTATCAGTAGTTGAAACAGTTTATGGGTTCTAGATAAGTATATTTTGCTAAATTTTTGTAGTGTTAATTCCAAAGAAAATTGCAGATTGTGTTTTAGAGTTGTGTGTTGGCACAGGGGAAAACCCAGGGTTCAGCGCTTCAAAAACGTACCAACAAAACCCTAATTACTATCCCTTTCGGCAACACCTGCGAAGCAGATGAAGTCTCACCCAAGGTAGAGGCAGGGGTGGTTGCACGACTCAAGTGTCTACAACCTAGTTGGGACATGGATCTATGATTATAATACTTAATAGAGCACTGAGCAGTTATCATTCATTAGCATTTAACCCTTGTTCACATCTCAGGTAAAACCCTAATTACAGAACAACACAGTACTCAATCAGGTCTAACACAATTAAGCACTTAGCACATAGAAATGGATTATATATAGCATTCATTCACATCACTAAGCACTAAGATACCATATCAGATGCATGTAACATATATTACTGTGCTAAGCATAAATCACATCAATAACATAACAACCATAATGCACAAAGAAATCACAACACAGGATATATGTTGTTCACCCCCAGCGTGGGGCTATGTCCACCAACTCTTCTTCTTCTTTATTATCTTCTTTCAATCTCCTTACATGCACAGAGTATCAAAACCCACTCCGCATAGGACAGGAGATCTACGCACACCTCGCTAGATCCTCCTTCCCTAAGTTTGGCATACCACATAGCCTTTCTTACAATTACTTCCACTTAGCTCTGAAAGTTCTCGATACACAATATGCACATAGCTAACGAATCACATAGGTCCAACTACTTACATCGCTTGCACTTAGCAA
The DNA here is from genome assembly GCA_009831015.1 of Picea engelmannii. Classification (NCBI taxonomy): domain Eukaryota; kingdom Viridiplantae; phylum Streptophyta; class Pinopsida; order Pinales; family Pinaceae; genus Picea; species Picea engelmannii. The sequence goes on along the minus strand of ML830489.1, from coordinate 63,350 downwards.
AATGTACTACTTCTTACATCACCTAGCTGTTTATTTATACATTACAAAATGGGCCTAAACATGGGTAAAACCTATTGGTCGACATCCCATACTTTTTACATAAACCCTAAAACTAAAAAGGCCCTGAAAAAAGGTCGAGATCTCGCAATCTCTGATTCGCCTTGTGCTCAGCCTTCGACCAGCCTATCGAAGTCCCAAAATTGGTCAAACATGACCCAATTTATCCAAAACTTGGTCAAGGGCCAACAGGCCCCCAACACTCACCTGTGACTCATCCCGAGTCACTCTGATCTAGGTAATTCTACCTCAAATTCCTTGAGCTTGGCTCGAGCTGCTTCGAATTGCTGCTTCACTAGGTCCTCCTTCTCGGTAAACTCCTGAATAACCTTCTCAGTCATAGATCCTTCTAAGAATTGTTCTACTATGGTGACCACTTTCTCTAGTTGTGCACCATGTCCTTCAATATTCTCAAAAAGTGTGTAAGCTTCATCTTGCACTAGTTGGAGTCTCTGGGTCACTTCCATGACTTTACTCTGGATGGTGTGGGCCTGTTGATAAATAGTGCGCTTTTCCTGGGACCTTTTCATCCTCTCAAATGCTGACAGTGGCTTCAACTGCGCTTGCACTATTGTTGTTTGTTGCTTTGCCTCCTAGAGATGTGACTCTAGTGTCCTTAGTTCAGGGTCCTCTGTAAGGCGCTCGTAGGTCTGGGCACTTCGACTGCTGACTTGCTTGCATTATAAGGCCAATGCCTTGATTCTTTCGACTGCTCTCCTGGCAGTTTCCTCTCTCTGATCTCGCACTTCCTATGGAGTGATCAACACTATTTTTAACTCCAGTTCTGCCACTCTTTCTTGGAGCTATTGAATGGATTCAGCAAGCTTCCCCACTTGACTCTCCACTGGGTCTTCTTCCATCTATTCTAATCCCTTCATAGAGCGAAGTGCTCTGGTGACTGCTTCTTTAACTCCAATCTGCTCCACGAGCAGCTGTTATTCCTCCTTCTATATTTGCACTCTATCCTCTGCAAACTTCACTTGGAGGTCATCTTTTTCCTGCTACGCAACCCGTCATTTCTCTATGGCTTCTTATTTTGCTTACTTGAGGGCCTCTGTGGCCTGTTCTTTTTCCTCCTGGACACGACGAAGGCAAGCTTCTGTCGCATCTGCTATTCTACGTAGCTGGGCATGCTCATCTCCCAACTCTACTTCTTCTGATGGTAGTGTTGCAGTAGACACTGCGCAACTGAAGTAGAGGGCTTGTTGTACCCCTTTCAGCTCTACTTGAATGTGATCATACATGGTCTCTTGTTTTTCTTCATTGCGTTGTAAAAAATACTCTGAAGTATCTGACACAACAACGATGATGAGGTCGATGTCATCCACTGTGAGCACAGTCTGCAACTTGGGCTTATTATCTTTCGACTTCTTCTGCAATGAAGGTTTCATTGGGGAAACCTTTCTTTTCTTGGATGTCTCTGCCTCTTCAAGGGGATCTCTAGGCGGTGTTACTTCGCCCTGCTTCTATTTGTCTTCTTCCCTTTCATCCTTTGTTTTTTCAACTTCGTCACCTCCTCCTCCTTCAGTTGTATCTGAAGCAGTGTCTTCTTATGCATTGTTCAGCTCCTATACTTCTTTCTTCTTCTTCCTTCTGCTACTGTTGGGTGTATCATACTCTTCTTCTGTGACTACAGGACTTCTGATGAGGTCGGGGTCGGACAGTTCTACCTGGTTGACTAGTATAAGGAACTTTATAGGCCATTCCTTAGTTATTTCTTCTATGTTCTCCTCTATGAGCTTATAGTAGGATTGAAGCTCTTCTTTATGTTTGTTGAAAAGTCAACAAGAAACATGTGTCTAATTTAGTTTTCCCTTAATTAAATTAGACAATAAATATTAATCTATTATCTCATTCATAACTGAGTGATTTGGAATTGTAACAGAATTGTAAGTGTAGTTAAGTGAGTTA